>CAEGAF010036955.1:0-73724 GCA_903067075.1 Micropoecilia bifurca | reverse complement strand
CCTGTATTTGCCTTTGAATGTTAAGTTTTATACTTGAATCTTTTGTCAATGTTGAGAGGTTTTATTTTGGCTCTTTGTATCAATTTAGCCTCTTCAGAGCCTTCAGATGTTATCAGTCTGTTAAAGATAGTATTATTGATAGCAGTACAATTTGCACAATGCCTGTTTTGTTTCGTTTATCTAAATCTATCTAAATCTCCCAGAATGCTGTGCAATTCTGGATTTCGGTGAAATTAGGGTAAATGTTAGGGTAAATGTCTGATGGAATATTCAATATTGCAATATATATTACTAATTTATTGTTCAACCCTAACTACAACAAAAGATTCCAGTGTACATTGGGTATTTATGTGACAGAAAGAAAGTAGAACATAATTGTGCAATTTAGTTAGGGGTGACAGTTTTTGGCTTTTTACTTTTAGAAAATATAGAAAAGCACATATTTTTCCCAAGGAACTACACTTACGTTTTCAGTTCTAACACGATAAAGTGTGAAAAGGTCGAAGTTTCTCTAAATCCAATGGAAAACAAGCTGTTGCAGCTGGATTTTATGACCCCATGAGAAATAAATTAATGAGGTAGCCTGGCATTTTAAAGGATTAACTGTTTCCAAAGTTGTGTTGACCCGATAATCTTTTCATCACAGTCTTCAGCTAATTATTCTCCTTTCAGGCAAGTCTACAGATCTTTTCTATAATGTACATTGATGCATTTTATGTGTTGCTCATTATAAGCTGAAATGTCAGCGGTACTATTATAATTCCAATGTCACAGGCCAAGTCTGTGAAACTTAAAATAGCCAGTGGCCCACAGGGTGCCCCATTTTTAGTCTGCTGCCAACATTGTGTTTGGACCGGCCGTCCAGCCTCTGAATTCAGACCGAAAGCGGGAAGATTAGTGAGAGGGGCAATATTTGTGCTGCTTCTTGGAGTGAGATGCAACTTGTCAACCCAAAGGCAAGGATTTAAATGTTGAGAATGAGTCTGCTGAGTCAGAAAAAGAAATAAGCTGTGTGGACATTAAGAGCAAGCATGTATAAACAGCACCATATTCATTAACAGGTCTGGAAACTATGGATGCCAGCAAATAATGGAGTTTATCTTTGATTAGGGGATTAGTTTGGTGCTCATCAAGTGCATATTTTATCACCTACAGACATACTATTGCATTTCTTTAATTTCACGTCTATGCTACATGGCATGTAAGCATTGCTTCAAAATCTGAGCAAGGCCACATATACATCTCTCTAAACCTCCAGTTCTTTCATCTGCATCTGTTCTTTTCAGATCGGATGTCATGAAATGCCAAGTCACCCTCCTTATTCATATGGTTTAAACATGATTTATTACTTCTGCACAGTTTTGTTCCAGTTCGTTTCCTCTGACCAATCATTGCACTTTTATGACTTTTTATAGGCTTCAAACATTATGCGACACAATTTATTGGGGTGTCTCTATTTGTAAAAGTTACAGCACTTGTTTGTTTATATTTTGTCTTTAAAGTAGTAACTCTTTTATTTACCTTTTTAAATTAGTCATAAAACAGCTTTATTCAGGGTTTATATAGACCACTTAAATGGAAAATATGCCGTTTTATTTTTTTGGGGGGAAACAATGATCCAGTACTTGTATTTTGGATATTCAGAAGAATTTTTTTGTTCCTAGTTCTAGTTGCCCACCTGTTATTATTATTAGTTCATGGAATTTTGTCTGGGAAAATAACACCAAGAGCAAAATTTAAGGAGTCTCCTTTTTAGAGAAGTTGGTGATTATATTCTAAAATGTGACAATTCACATCATCCAGGAAGCTAATCAAAGTTGGTCTACATATGATAATTGAGCCTGGAGAAGCAAAGATCTGATGCAGACTATGTGATATTTTCCTGGCAAACAAGGCATGGATGTGGCGGCTGGATGTGCAACTTGTTCAGAAATCAAACAGAAATCATTACGTTGCTTAGCAACAAAGGATTTCTGCTACTTGGGCCATTTTGTGACTTCGTGCTGAAATGTATAAAGTGAGTCTCTCTTGTGATCAGAGATGTCATGCGCACAAAGAGGTTCAACAAACGCCACCAAATAGTATCAGACACTACCAGCCACTAAATAAAATCCAATAGATAAAATCCAAGCGCCACTTAGTGTAAGATTTTATATTCTACACATTTAGTGATTTCAAATTTACATAAAGTTATGGACAAATTAATTAAAGCAATATTTCTTTTTTATTTGATTCTATATTCACAACAAGAAAAAACCTTCCAGTATATGTGATGTCATGTTAATCATTCAAGTCCAAACAAAAGCCAAGCTTTTAAAAATATGTTTTACACTTTATTTTTTAAAGACGCTGAAACATGTTTGCTTCTACTGTCGATGCCATGAAGAAATGCTGAGGGTAAAACAGTTTGATTGACATTAAAGATTATTTTTGCATCAACAGTGGGGTTTCCTGGTGAGAATTGAGCCAACATCTTGCCAGATAAATAGTACGGTACATCAATTGAAGGATGAGTAAATCCTCAAGTCAGTCAGACAGTTGCTAGTTTTTTCTTTGTTCATCCTTTTTACTCACTGCACATACCTTTCAGGCACACTACACCTCCTTTTGTTTTCCACTTGGCCAATAATCCACTTATGTCCATAAAAGATCACAGCACACCATACTGAGATGTTCCAAGGAATTTCATGGACTTTGGAAATTACCCAACATGTACACAAAGGCTTTTTATGTCTCGGAAACATCATTATTTTCTGTAGAAAATGTATGGAAACTGGTTAAGATGCGTCCAATCAAAGCAACTGTGTAAAGATTCAAATGCTGTTTCATCCCTTGAGTTCAGTACATATTTTAAAAAATGAACATGCCACTTGAAAAGTTTAGGTACTACACAGAATGTAATAGAAAAACAGTCTCCCTATAAGTAGAAACCAAAAAGACTTCAAAGTATGAAGGGTTAACTACAGGCCCTCTTTAAAAGATCACAGGAAGGTCTGGCTGCTTTGTGGGAAAACATAAGGAAGACATTTATGTATTTGCAATTTGTATCTCATAAGGACCCTTTTAATTTCACTATATAATAACTTGAAAGGCGCCAATAAGGCTTCTGTGTTCAATATCCATTTTGAGTATTCTTTTAGGTCTGAAACCGATTAAAAATTTTGGCTTCTAACAAATAAACTTGAATTTGTATAAACTTTTTTTTTATTGAACAGAAAAATGTTGGGCTGCATGTTGACCCAGCTGGCAGCGTTGTTGCCTTAGCAAGAAGTGCTGTGGGTACAAATCCTGGTTTTTCTGTACATCGTTGGCATGTTCTCCTCATGCATGTGTGATTCTCTCTGGGTCCTCCGTGTTCCTCTCTTAGTCCAAAAATATGGACTATGAGCTTAATTGGCATAATATTTAAACAAAATACATCAAATATTTGTCCTAATCCTTTTGATTCTGACAGTTTGTTCAGCCTCTGCATTTATTTGCTACTTTCTTGTGAACAGATTTGTGATTAAACAAAAATAAATAGTGTTCAGTTTTAATTAACTAAATGATGAATTTTGACCTACAGATCACAAGTCAGGGCCAAATTTTGATCATTAACAATGTGGAAAGGGTTATTTAGCAAATTATTTCAATAAAAGACTTCAATTGTCATTGACCAAAGAGCTCTATTGTTTTCCATCCTTTTTTCCCACTACTGAATGAAAAATGATAATTAGGTTAATCCTAGTGTTTGGGTTGTTGATTTGTTTTGTTTTGTTAAGCGTTCAAATGGCTCATTTAGCATCCACAGAGAGCTCCTTGGATGACACCCAAATCCAAATGCCACATCTGAAAGAAAGATCCCTTTCCTACTAAATTGCTTGGAAAAATAATGAGAAGACATTCAATATCCTTGCGTGAAAGCTGTTTAAGGAATTTTCTAATTACAGATGAGGCACGCATCAGACCTTTCATATAAAAATCATTAATTTAATACATATTTTTGAAGATCCAACTGAAAATAACCATATACCACATCTAGGGAGAAAGTTTTAATTAAAAATATTGTGTGCCTCAGAGGCACACTGTGTGGTCACTGAACAGTGCTAGGCCCTTTCTTTCTTCCAAAACAGCATTACCTCCTCAAGACACCTCATTCCAGGAAAAGAAAGGCTTCATTTATGGCAATGTAAACAGTGCATTGCCTATGAAAACACACTGGGGCAAACATGTATCAACAGAGATGTGAGTGTTAGCACAGCCTCAAGTGGTTGCAACTTTCAGATTTATAGTACAATAGTTCGTCCTGATTGTTGTCCTGAAAGACGAGCAACATCAAAGTTGGTCATGAAAGCATTTTATTTGACCCGCATATAATCTAATCACTTGCGTGGGTACTTGCTGCCCGGTCAACAGTGGTTCATAGCTCCCACTCTCTCTGAGCCTACCGCCATAGACTGGTGAGCGAGATTGGGTTCCTTTGATTGGAGCGCCAGGATGTGCCCCGCGGCTAATGAGCGGCGCTTTTATTCCAAGACCCATTCTCTTCTGTGCATCCCTCTGTTTTTAACAGAGAAATCCCCTTGTTGAGCCCCGCCATCATTAAAAGGTGATGAAACTGTCAATTTGCAGACGTGACAAAAATAAGTCTGAAAAAGAAGCATTCCGCACGTTTAATTCTGAATCTGATTTAGCTATTAAAGTTGTTCAGTAGAACTGTGGAAGCATTGTGAACAGGGCCCACTCTTAACACATAGAGGCCTGCGCAGAAGACAAAGAAAGGATTGAGCAGCAAGCCGAGTTTGGCCTTTAAAGCTCAACCACACGGGGCTTGACCTTTAACCCCAACAGTAGAACCCACAGCAACAGTAAGACCATTTAAAGAGAAAGCAAAAAGCTTAATTTTAAGTATCTAAGCTAGACTTCTTCTAATTAAGAAGTAGGATTGCAAAGGGGTGGAAGATTTTAGGTAAATGTCCATTTTCTAGACACGAATTTATGCAAAATGTAAGGAAAACAATTTGGGGGCATAAATGGGAATATGCCCCCAAATTGACTTGTATTAATGGTTAGCTTACCATTCTAATTATAGGCTGCAAATGATTTGCAAAAAGCCACTACTGAATGATCCCACCTACAGAGAGGGTTTACTGCTTTACTAGCTTACTTGTTAAAAAAAAAAATCAGACTAACCAGAAATAACATTTAAATATTCATCAAAATTCGCCATAGTTTTGCCTTTTGACTTCAAAGCCTAATTGAGGAATGGATATTAAAAAAGAGATCAGGACAAACAGATAGAAAGTTTTAGCCAAGGTTATTCACATGTTGTGATATCACCTTAGTTCTTAATAGAAATAATACATGAATGGAAGGCGAAAATAAAAAATTCTGAATGCAGCTCATATTTCTTGATATATTACAGTTCTCAAAGGGAATCAGTCAAAAACTTCACAAAAACCGAAAGTCATAAAATCAGTCATAGTCTGTGCATCTTACATATTAATTTGCCAGCTGGCTCTGTCTTAGCTCAGTTCCTGCAGAAACGGCCCCTACTATTATTCTCACCATGAACCACAGCCAACTCTCCTCCATGCCTTTTGGGAGACTTTTGGAGATGAATTCTGACTTTGCGCTCTCCCACAGCACAGAATCACAATTGGAAGCAAAACCACCACTGTGCATAAAATTTGCACATTTTTTTAAGCACAGAGTAACAGCTGGTTCATCACACTGGGATAGGAAAGAAATAGTTCATAGCACTTTTCAAATTAAAGAGAGGAGTGCATTTTTTTTGCAAGTTGCCAAAACATCTTTTGCAGCTGGGATTGAAAGTGTTGTCACTCGAGCGTGATGCTCTATGGAACATGTCCCATCCTTTTTCTATTGGCATTAGGAATCATTGGGAGAGAAAAGCACTTGGCAAAACAGAAAATCCACAAACAAAACTCAACATGCCCGAGCTTTCGTACAGTCTCTGAATATGTTTGGAAATGTGAGCGTAACGGTGTGGAGCAGGTGACTGGTAGAGTGTGCCAAAGACAAAAGAGAAGGAGAGAAATGGTGGAAGACTTACTGTACTGCTCCTCATTTGGGCTCTGTATGTGTCCCAGATACCAAGACTCCAACAGTTGGTCAATAGCTAGAGTAGGGAATTTGTGGAGGGGGGTAAGACAGTAGGCAGGGGGTAAAAGTTGGAAAAAGCAAAGCAAAGCAGAGACAGGAGTGGTCAAAGTTAGCCAGGCGGTTGCAGAGGAGTTATAAAGTTTAAGTTTCAGGAGAGGGAAACAAAGAGAGAAAACAGAAAGTGACAATCAGATAAAGAATTTGAAGTTGGATTGCCAAAATAGATAAACACAAACGGCAAGACAGGAAAATTACACTCTCCCAGCAATCACCACCACCCACATGTTAAAGATAGCCATGCTTAAAGGAACAATGGCTTGTATAGGCCAAATGTCTGTCTGGAGCGCACCAGGAAGTAAGAGAAAAGGTTGGAAGACATCACTGGTTTGACTCAACAAACATGCAGACCACTTCCAACATTTCTGCCACTTGACACAAACATCCACCTTGAGAAGGAGCAGCCACACAAGGACAAGGCACTTCCTGTTTTTCTGTTCAGATGAAAGAACTGAGCACCAACAAAGTTCTTTGCATTGGGACAATCAACAATGATCCCTCTTTGTTTTGTGGTGACTCACTGGTTCTTCCACTCGGATGATTGAGCGAGCCTATAATGTCGCCTTGAAATGGGTTTGAGTTGTTCTGAAACATGGACGGGTTCTGAAAGTCAGATGACTTGCACAAAGGACGGTGTTATGACGTATCGACAGGGATGTTTACAGTTTCATGATTTATTCAATCTTTTAAATAATTAAAATAACTAAAACTTCAGAAAAGATGACAACGGGACACGGTAGAGACAGATGTTTATGCTCCAATCCGGAGTCTAGAAGTCCACTCCGTAAACCTCAACAGACGTCAGTAAACAACAGCTCGTTTGCTGTTGGATCCAGCTGTTTCACAACTGCACATGCAGCAAACCATATGGCTTCTGAAGCTCATTACTGACATATCTGGAAGTGAGTTGGGGAAAATATATTATTACTATAGACTGACTGTACCTCACTAGTCCTGTTCTGTTAGATAAGGCTGTTAGACCAAAGACATTAAACGCCACACGCTTTAAATCTGCAGACCATCTAAGAAAAATATGACAGAAAGCTTGGCTTCTCCAAAAGATCTAAGCCTCAAGAACAGAGGTCCAAACTAATTAGAGTTAATGACCCGTTTGTACTTTAAAGTCTGCTTATGCAATGCGGTCTTTTGAAAATCTGAGAATTAGTGACAGCCAGAGAAGGCATACCAGCTTTATTAACTGATTTATGTGTTCATTGGGACACCATTTATGAGTGAAAAAAATCAAAGAAGTAAGAAGCACATAAACTGCCTTTTTTCCCAACAGAAATGTTTTAAAAGGATAATTCTGCTTCTTTTTTCTGTAACCCATTACAGCTGATTTATAACTTTAAAACCACTTAATACTCAAATTGTTCATATCTGAGTGATATAGCACAACATTAGAGAATTTTAATTGTGTAAACTTTGAGAAAACTATAGTTGAGGGGTTTTCTGTGGTTTTCTCACCCAATGTGTTACTGAATTTTGACGTGTCCTGTCAAAATGCTTGGCTTAGATTATTCTTGGACATCCGAGCTTGGATCTGCAATCGATATCATACCTGAGTCGGGCTCCTTATGGTTGTAGTTACAAAAAAGTGAGGGCTTTGGCTAATCCTTGTGGTACTGACTAGTCAAGACAATATTAATATAACTATTTTAGGTATTTAAAAACTAAACATGTCCACTAACAAATTTCATATGGTGGACACTCATCTTTTTGTAGTTATGTATTCACAGATTTTTCTGGGGAACGTGACTACCAAATTAAACTAGCTAAATTAAGTTTTAAATTAGTCACAATCAACTAAAGCAGGTGATGTCATCTGACTACCAGGTAACCAGGTAACTCTGAGAATGTATTAACTTTTCTACAAATTCAATTCCTAATGAAAGAAAGGTAATTCACAGCTAAAACTACCAAGTATTTGATGACTGCAAGCCTAATTACTTATAACTTCACAGACTACTTAGAAAAATGTAGCCAATCCCTATAAGCACCTAAAACCCTCATGGGAGGCTTTATTCGATATGGATACTCCCTTGTGTTTAAACAGGAAGCTACTGATCAACTGTGAAGCTTTATCCAAATAAACCTGAACATTTGGGATAAACAAGAGCACAATCTGACAAATTCTAGCCATAAACTGTAATCTGTGCTCTGTTTTCATGTGTTAGTTTGTACTGTGGTGTAAATCATAACGTTGGAGAGGCATAAATACATAAAGGCTGGAAGCCAGGAGCTTTAAAGCTGCAGCAGATCCTCAAACATATTTTTCCTCATGAGGAGTGGCACACTGAAGGCAACTCATTTGTTGTTGGCACAACAGAGCGGAGGCTCATGGAGCTGGATTGAGTCTTAGGACTCAATTCGGTGACTAAGTCCATTCAGCCGGAATAAACTGTACATATCCACGCGTACAATCAGCTGTTTGTGAAGACTGGATGTGATGCAACACTAATTCGTCCTTCAGAAACTCTGTTTGGTCTGCTTCATTATGTCTGCTTAGTCTGCTGTAGAGACTAAAAGCATTTGAAATAAATTTGAAGTCACCTTGAGGCGCTCCATCAGAACAACAACAAAGACCTCTCCAAAATAACTGCAGCTGCCCCCATTCGTCCCTCTGCAGCCTGAGAGCCAGCCTGAATCTCTCACTCATAAAGGTAATGCCACTGTGACACACATCCCTCTCTGCCCACTACCAGTAGCCAAGCCAAGTAGGTGGCCTGGTCAAAGTGACAACTATGTAATGTAACATTTCTATTCAAGAGATAATGGAACAATCCAAACTTTGGCTGCATTTTGTCAAGAAGAATCCACTACTAAACTATTTGATGACTGCAAGCCTAGGAATTTAATAATCTGGGCCTTCATCTTCTTTAGTTAGCTGAAAACGACTAACTAAAGTTAGTTTATTGACTTTTTTAAATTTAAAAAAATCAATAAAAACTCATATTTGTTATGCTCTTTTTTTATATTGTAACAAAATGCATATTTATGTAGGCTTACATTCTGACATTTTATACCACAGGTGTCCAAAGTGTGGTTTGGGGGCCATTTGTGGCCATCCACCCCCGGTTACAAAGATCCAGAGGTGGCGGTGCACAACGTGCTGCAACAGGCTGCGCATGTGATGGGGTCGGCGTGTGCCGCTGCAGCCTGGTTCAACGCATCAAAAATAAAACTAGCTTCAGCAGTTGCTTGCTGCTCCAGGCTCTGAGTTGAAATTGATAAAGTGTCAAAATAATCTGATGCTCTCAGTGGTGCTGAGCTTCTATGAATTTGTGTTATTTCATCATTAGTGACCAAATAGCCTGATGTTTCTGTTGTTCTCTTGGTTTGTTATACTTCATGTCTGTTTGATGGACATCAGAATAACATAGTCGTTCTCTGGTGGTGAAGCTTGCAAGTCCCGCATGTCGATGTTGTAAAGTTATATTATCATGAGCTTTATTATTTGGGTATGATGGGCCTGGTCTTAAGCCCCGCCTCCAGCCCAACGCCGACTTGTTCCGCTAGTGCATGGTTCCACTGTGACTATATAGTTGCAATGACAACAAAAACACTAACTCAAATTTTGAAACATGTCTATGCATTAGCTCTGCATTCATTTCCAGTGTGTTGTTTTAAGAAATAATTAAATTAAATCCCACAGTTCCCATCTCCATTCAATAAACCGACATGGTAACCTTTGTATCTTAAATTTTCAACAATAATGGCCAACGTTATTAGTGCACTGGGAAAGTCCTTCAGAGAGTCTGTGGCAAAAGGAAAGGCTCTCACAGATGAAGGGGGTCTGATCTGTCTTCCAGAAATCCTGTTAGGTTCTCAGGGATCAAAGGTCAGGATAAAAGGTTAGGAAGACATGAGACACTACTTTTATGTTTCTGGAGGAGAATGCAGACTGTGATTATGTTGGCCTAATAGCAACAATGGACAAAGAATGCTTTAAAATAGTCTCATTTTGACAAGTTAAAATCCCAGATGTTTCACACTGATTTGGAAAGACAAAGGGGAAATGGACATGCCTTAACCTTCATCAAACAGTCGCAAAACAGGAAACTCAGCATAATGGGGGCAAATGTATCAACTGTGTCTTCTATTTTATAGCACTGAAAAGGGAAGGAAGGCGGAGGCTTGGGTGGGCAGCGTGGACAACTCACAGGACAGAGCCACTCAGCAAATTAGTCCACATTCAGCTCCGGAAGCTGAATTTCCTTCCCAGGACTGTGCAGCCCACATCTATATATGGAATTGTTCCCCCTCTTCCAATCATGGAGCAGTGATCACACAGAGCAGAATGCAGGCCTGAAAGCCACCCTTCAGATAAGAACATTTCTGCTAGAAAGTCCTGCTCTTTTTAAGCGTTTTTGAGTTACAGTACATGTGGACAGAAATTTCTATGAAAACAATAAATGTGAAGAAACTGACAACGACTGGGTTCATAGTTTACAAACTATTAATCTGAGATTAGCAGATAAACACTTCTCAAAGTGAGTTGCCTGAGGTTGAAAATAACTAAAAAAGCTCCGTTTAAAGACAGGTCTCCTTCAGTTTCTGTTTTCTTTCCTACTGAGGGACTAAAAACAACCTGCACCTTACTATTCTCATCTGTCACAATCACATCCTGTCAGCACCCTTCTCATTAATGTCAGCCAGGCTAAAATTTCCTGCAGCTCTTTAAACTGCTCAGCTTCATGCGAGGCCTCATGGCAGAGCTATTTCCAAGAGACGAAGCACATGATGCTATGTGCCGTGACTCTGATGTCAGCTTCCAGCGCCGCTAACAAAACAAATCTTACCACCATGACGTAATCAGCGTCTAATGCTTGAAGTGCCAACAAAAAAAATCAGGATGTTTGATATAACAAGGTATTTTTCTTTAATAAAGAGAAAAAATATCATGTGTTTCTCAAAAACCACAAACTCCTTTGCTGTGAAGAGCTTAATTTCTTGCAGATGTATGAAACTAATATTTTACACTGGAGACGGATCTCTGTTTCCTGATATTTATCCGTTCCTCCATGGTCACTTACTTCCATTCTGGCTTTACAGATACTGCAGTAAAGTATCTAAGGTGTATCTTGACTTATTTTCCCTGCAACTGAGTCAGTGTTGAGGCATTTTCGGGCTTTATAAAATCTCACGCTTTCCCACTTAGATGAGATCAGGACTGCAGGTTGGCTCAGATCACCATCTGTAACTTTTAAGTGTGGAGTCATAGTTTTTGCAATATTTGAAGAATATGGTTCTATATAATTTTAATTTCCTTCTAAAGGAAGTATTACTGCTTTAAAATCTCAGGGATTAATTTCAGATTAACTGCTGCCAATCAGAGAAATGGATATGACTTTTGTCAAGGACTCTGGCTTTTGTGCACAAAGGACCTCTTTTATGGCACAGTGACCATTAAAGTGACATGTTTTAATACAATTCAGTATCATAGAGCCTAATAAATAGTTCTCAAAGTATGCTGGGTAATGTGGTTCAATCAGTTTTTGATCAATGATGGTTACCTAAACAGTGCCATCAAGTGCTCAGCTTATGTTTGCTTTTTTGATCTTTGCCTGAAGAACGTCCATTAAAAATAAACCTTAATTGAACCTTAATTATATCCAAAAACAACATAAAACCCCACAGAACAGAGAAAACAAACAAAAAATACTCCGCTTATTAACTTTAAAATGAGAATCTAATTTATAAATACAAGAGGGACTTAAGTCAATCATTGTGTGTTTCTTATTCAGAACACACAATGAACAATTTACTTGATAAATTTTTACTGATAGGGATGCACTGATCCACTTTTTTCACTTCTGATATAACTACAGATATCTGAGGTTTGGCATTGGAAAATACTGAGCCGAAACACAAAAACAGTCCTGAACTGGCAAAACGTTTCTTTTTTCAACACAGACAATATAGATCTGCTCTTATGGGTTGGCCACATTGTCACTGATACCCAATATAGAATTATTTTCAGTATCAGGACCGATACAGATATTAATAACGGATCGGTACGCTTCTGATTACTGACGTTCAAATGAGAAGCCAAATATCTCACTATACCACCTGTATCTGAATGGATCGTTAGCTAAAAGTAGAAGCCATCACATCCACCCAATAAACTAAAAAACGCAGCTCGTTAACCAACTCTCCATGGCTCTTTCTGGTGTGTTCTGTAATTACAGTCCAGTGTAGCACAGTCACTTGGGGCTCATTGTATTCCACAAAGTGTTTCATCTGTAAGCCACATTTGATTCTAACTTACAAAGCATGACATGAAAATCTATCCATGATGAAGCATCTGCTTCAGTCTGTGTTTGAGTCATTAAGCTGTTCAGAGTCCAAACCTGTGAGCACAAGCAGCGCAGAAGTGGGAAAATAATGAAGGATGACAACCATCAAGCCTTTTATTTAAAAAATATTAGGTTTTTGGTGAGAGTGGATGCTATTATGTGATGCCTTCCCACATATAAGCACTTTTCAAGCCGACATAAAAAAGCGGCAAAGGAGAGAACAAGTTTGGCTGTGATGGAGTGGTCTTTGTTCATCTGGCTTTTATGTTTTTTTTATTTTGCAGTCACCTTTGGCACAAGTTAAAAAGATAAAAGAGAAGAGGGGGTGTTTACGTCTCAGAGACAAAGCCTGAGCCCCGTGTTGTGACCAGACTCTGGCAAACTGGCGACGAGGGAGGAGAAGGTGCAGCAGGAAGAGAAGGTTTCATCATTCAGCACTCAGGCAAACACACACACACACACACACACACATACATAGCAAAAATCAGAATCACAGATGCTAGAGTGTTAAAAGGTTGACTGATCTACCACTCGGAAAAGTAATCTTTAACATATCTATCAGATTTTCTGGACGCTTACTTGTGATGTCAGGCTCTGGAGTGCTGCCATCCTCCTCTCCACTGGGCCGGTCTAAAGGGGAAAAAACAGAGATGCAAGGATGAGATCAGCAAATTACAGGAAAACACACATTTTCTTCACATATATGTGTCATTTCACAGGAGAGCTATATCCTTTAAAAAAAAGCTAGAATCTTAAAATGCTTCATTATAATTCCTTAAGCAACATTTCCTTTTTTTTAAATATGGGATGTGTTAAGTAAGGCATAATGAAAACATGACTCCACTGAATTAAGGGCAGCTGTTGCTGTGGTTTGCGGTTGCCCTTCCCCTTAACGTTAGCAAGCCCACCTCCTGAAGCTTCGTCAGCTGCAAAGTCCTCATCGTCATCCAGTAAACTCGGAGATACCCGGACATCTTTTTCCGACTCCAAATCTTCTGGAAGCGGAACCTCTCCCCACACCTTGGAGGCCTGACTCACCTGGGACAAACAAGGAGATTTGATTTAGTGGGATTGGAGTCTCCACAGAGAAAGGCTACACCCAGTTGTATGCATGGGGTCTAGATGGGTGGAGGGAAAACAAAAGCAGAGACAGGAAAACGGGCATTGTGACATGTTTACTTTTACATCTATTATCACTTGAAATCGCCCTCAAGGCTTTGCATGCAAATAAAATATTATCCGAGCTTGCTCACTGGACAAACTCCAACATGTTATCCAACTTTCCCATCTCGATGTGGACTCTTGCAACAGATGTCAACAGCTGATTACGACGGCCCACGTATGAGCAGACAGAAAGCCAGAACAAGCAGCTGCAGTGGAGACCCAAATGACACAAATCTTAGTATGCTTTAAACTCCATGCCCCCAGGGCAAGTGAGAATATCCTGCATACCAAGCCCAGTTCTTTATAACTGCATCAGTATTCTGGACTCATGAAGGGTGTGCAGCTGAAGCATTATGTCAGCTTGAGCAGAAACATATGAGATTCATCCTCAAAAATGTATTGCCATTACATTTCAGTTGTTATAAAGCCTGTGGCAAAAACTATAAAAGTGTGAGAACATAATGACCAAATTAATCTAATTTATCATTTCATACAAGCTAATAACTTTACTGATTACTCGTTTTACTCAAAACACCAAACATAAATGAAGGTGAATAGGGGACCAAAAAGTATGCAACTATAATTCTGTGTTGTTTAGATATGGTGACAAAAATCATATTTATATTTGAAACGATGTATTCCTACTGTACAGTATCCAGCAGGACTGCCTAATGTATTCATTCACCACAGTATCAGTTTAGCAGCAATATTTATTAACTAATTATATTCATTATCATGCAGAAGTACTTATATATATTGGCCTTTTATAGCTTTTGTGACAAACTTTCACGTAGTATTTTGGGATTTAACAGGACAGACCAAAACAAAGGACAGGGGGAAAAAAATCAGAACTTTCAGTTCCTATTAAATAAAAATCAAAGAAACTACCTTGTCATAGAACCAACCCAAAACAGAAATAAATTAACACTGTATACTAACATACTTGGTAACTACGAGTCGCATCATCATCACATGTTGATTGTATTCCTGAATTTCCCCACTGTGAGACAATAAAAGATATTTCTATCATATTTTAGACTATAAGAAATCAGCAGCTGAACATCTAATGCCTACCTGAGTGAAGGTGAGCCCAACAATACTGCATCTTCCCTTAAAGGAAGACAAACATCTTGGGAGACATTCCTTCACCTAACCTAACATTAAAATTAGGTCAAAATGAATTCCTTCATCTTGAATATGACAGGAATGTAAATATTACAGAATAGATTTTTTTTTTATCTCAGTGCCATATTTAGCTTAGCATCTTTTTTCCAATAGAAGACCAGTGCATGAGTGAATGAGATGTGTGATGTGCAATGTCCACATCTAGCTAGTGAAGTCTCAACACACACACCGTGATTTCTCTCATGTTACTGTTACAAAAACAATAACATACAAACCCATAAAAATACAAAAACAATGAAGGAAAAAACCCATCTTTCTGTGGTTTAGTTGACAAACGTCTTCAACACTCAGTGAGGAGGCACAAAGCTTGGCCAGCCTCTCTCATATCTGATCATCTTGATGAAGTTGACTGCCTGAAACACAGCATGAGTTTAACTGTGCTCTCACCATCTCAGCACCCAGGCTGCCCATATTCTGCCCATAAGCTTAGACATGCTGGCAGAATGCCACCCCAAGCATTTCCAGTCGGCATGACCTGCCAGTTCCTATTTCCACCATACTCTGTCATGCAAGTTTTGCCGTTTCAATAGCTCCAGCTAATAAATAACTAAACCTACCCCCCAAATCCTCTCTCCCCTGAGTGAACACCCGTACAACAACACTCCCGGGCCTTTCGCAAAAGGAAACTGCTGACTAGCCAAATTCTTTTCAGTTGTGCCGACCAGACAAGCATTGGCGTGATGATCTCCTGCTTCCCACTCCCTTGGGATGAGGTCTGATCTGCACATGCTGGATGCCATCTGGGCACTAACCTTCACAAACCTACGTTGATTGGAGAGTCAGTATTAGGCTAACACATTAAGACAGCAAATATCAGTTTGATCTCAAGTAAAAGAGAGTTGGAGAGCATCAGACACTGTTTTTGCTTACTTTGGAACTGAACTCAAGTTCAGATACAAGTTTGACCTTTACTCCAAGTCTTGTGGGGGCGAGTCACGCCTGTGGTGCTAAAGTTATCTGTCCATCAATATAAAGAGTCCTCAGTAACTGTTTGAACTCAACCTCACCCGCAGGTCACCAGCCTCTAGCTCTACCAACAACTTATCTCCAGCTAACCCGGAGTATACTTTTAAAGAATTGTATGGACAAGAACAAACAGGACTACCACATTCCGACAGTTAGACATTCGAATGGTTACATAGGAAAAACGCTGGTCACAAATCACCCTACATGCCTTGCAGGATAAGGTGAAACAAGTTCTATTTCACTGCAAGTGACATTTGACACAAACTTGAATAAAGATGAATTTCCACTGATGTTTTTCAAAATAGTGGGTATGACTCTACATAAAGATCTGATAGGGAAAATGGTAGTTTGGTTGGTCTGAAATAACTTGGCCACGACTCTCCTAGTGTTTTTAGTCGTGGGTTGGGACTCTATCAGTAGAAGAACAATATATGAAGCAAAAAATATCTTTATCAGGGAATCTGTAGCAATCGGTTTGTCTATATAACGTGGAGATTGGGCTATTTGCGCTTCAGTATTCATGGAAGCACCTATTTATGGTTTTCATTGTAGAGCATATCTACTATATTCTAAAGACAATGCAGCTTGGGAAACTAAAATATCTTGGCATGTTACTGGCTGACATTTCCAAAGCAGCCAGTCCAGGAGAACCATTCATTTTCCTTGGTGCTAATTGATTGCACCCTAAGAGCGGAGAGGAGGAAGACCATTAATGTAAGTGTCTACAGAAATGCCAACATTGTTTCCACTATTTCACTTGTAATGAATACTGATCATGGTGAATGAATTACTAAAATAGGAGGTTATAGGCATTTCAGAGAGAATGTCCAGTATTTTCGGATTAAGAAATTTGTAAGAGTTGGTATTATGTGAATTCTTTGAGTTTACCAACTAGTAAAGCAGAAATATTAGAAAATCAGTTCCCACTAATGCTTGGAGTGAGCATTTTATAATGCTGTCAGCATTGTAAAAATGAAACGCATAAAATGCATAAGAGGATTTTAGTTCCACATCTGTAAGTCACACATAAACAATCCCAACCTGGCAAAATTTCGGAGACATTCAAAGCCTGCTGGAGGGGCGTGAGAAGAATCCTTCAGGGGCCTTCATATCGCCCACTCTGCTCATAAACCCTCTGATACAGCTGCAAGGACAATCTGTGAGAAACATCTTGGAGGCAGAGACGATGTGTCACACAAGCAGAGAAACTGGACTCAGCTCAACTTCTTGGATTTTCACACACAATGCTCTCTTGTGAGAGCATGATGGCAATAACAGGAGCAGAAGCTCGCATGACCCACCAGGAGCGTATGATGGGCATCTACACAGGAAGATGAAAAAGATTAGATTTCCCTTTGCAAGCACCTGATGCAAGTCCAAGGGATTGGCTTTGAATGAGAGTAAAAAAAAACCTTATACATAAACATAAGTCTTGCCTCTCCATCCTTCTCTAACCACATTTCTACACTGTGCTCTACCTCTTACAAATCAACAATATGTGCTGGAACTGAAAGAAGCAGAACAGGGATTGAATGCAAACTGCATTAAGCAACATGTGAATGAAAGTTTGATACATTTTCTTTAAATACAGGCACATACTAAAAGAAAAAAGCCCACATCCTCCTCCCTCTAAACACTGCCAGGCACTGTTGGGCCTGCAAAATCCCTAAACTACATTCTGCTGAGATAAAAGTTTATGAGGATTAACTGTAACGCAGTAAATCATGTCCACTACAGCAGAGCATTCATGTAAAATTATCTGTATATAGCTGGATATAAAGATTTTTTCAAAACAGTGGGACAATATCCTATGGCACAAACTGTACCTAATACTACTGTATTAGTATTAGTAGTATTAGGTACACACAAAAAACGTCTCTCAACCTACCCTCTTACAGAGGTAGGTTGGAAAAAATGGAAATACCCAGTGAGTCGCATTGGTGTAATTGAAGACGTCTTGGTGATGTCTCAGAAGTAGCAGGAGGGCTAAAGATGACAAAAGGAAAACAGTAGCTCAAATAACTTGTGCAATGTATGCCACATAGCATCTTTTCACCCAAACCTTGAAACAGATGGAATGCAGCAGCAGAAGATCACATCTGGGTAGCAGGAGGAGACTAAAGCTACAACTGAAACATTTTCATCAAAAATGGACAAACACAGAATGAAGAAATGTTGCCTGGTGTGTTTAGTCCTGATTCACGTTGCAACAAAGGCTCAGAATTAGTTGAATACAACATGAAAACATGGATCCACCCTTACCAGTTTAGGCTGGTGGCAAAGGGGTAATGGTTTTGCAGGACATTGTCTTTGCACACTTGGGTCCTTTAGTACCAAATGAAAATTGGTAAATAAGCACAACCTAAAATTCAGGACTAGAAAATCCGACTTGACTCGAGCCAATAGACATTATGCCCAAGCCCGTTACAATTTGATAAACTCTAATTAGAGGTAAACCCAACATATGATTTTTAACTACTAACAACGTAACCTCCAGGTCTGTTTCCAGACCTGACTTTGTTCACCACGCCTCTGGGCTGTGGTGAACAGCAGATGGATGATTAGCTGACAAACCTGCAACAACAACAAAACCGTGATATGTTGATATGCTAAATCTATTCCTTGAGGGACTGGGTCTATTTTGAAGGCAAATCTAATATTAGTTGTGCTAAAGAAAGTGGATGATGATGAGGGTACATTATGCTAACCTTTAAAACAATACTTACACAATTACTATAATGCTTTATGGTCCTAATCAACATAGAAAGTCTTTTGCATTGTATTTCTGCGTATGCTTTACCTTTTGAGTAATAAAAGGAGAAAAAAGCTTAGTCAAATCCAGGTAGACACAACACTTTGGTAACAGGCAAAATATGAAAATGTGTGGAAAAAATCTCTTGGAGTGGTTTTTGAACTGACAAACTGCCACTTTTGATGCGTGAGCCTCGGCTTGAGAAAGCGTTCGATGAGCGAGGGCCCATTTGCTCTCTGCTGCTCTTTGGCATGTCTACAAAAACTGTAATCCAAAATGACTGGGCATGGAAGGCAAACGCTGTTTGACATCGTCTGCAATTGTCTTCTGAAAGTGTTCCATGACTAAATCTGTGTGTGCAACAAACAACCTCACTATTTTCTGGAAGACTGGACCAGAAGAGTGGAGCCAAAAGTGAAGGAAAAATCCACATTTTTTAACGCATGCTTCAAGTGCCTGCCTGGCCAACTTCCCCCAGGACATTTATTCTCCCACACAGTAGTCATACCAGGCATTTTACAATGAGTTTGGCTTTCTGCTAGGAAGAAGCACTGAATGAGGTATGAAGCTTCTTTTCAAGTTACCTAAATTAAATAAACCTTGTCAATATCTGAACAAATACAAATCAGCATTCTTTGAAGCTCTAAGAGTTTAAATAACATTATTTCACATATCCACGGTTTGTAAGATTTGATGATAAACTGTTTAAATTACACTGCCTGGATTATAAAACAGATCAAACTTTGTTTAGTTGGATCAGATTTTATTAGAACACATTCCCCAAAGTAGAAAAGCACCGAACATCAGCAGACTAGAACTGAACAATTTAAGGGTTAAATTCTGACCGGTGACTGGCCAAAGCTCAAAAATTCAAGCCTTGTCTGATCAATAAACACATCATAACTTAGCAGCTCACACCTCACATCTGGGGTAGTCAGGAAGAGGACTGAGAGTAAGAAAATTTCAGCATCATTAAGACGGATCAAAAATGAACCCGGAAAAACTAGATAGTTCTACAACGAAAAGTTAACAAACACATATTTTGGACAATAGGAAGAAGCAGGAGTACCTGGAGTGAACCACTGCATGTAGCCTCTGTGCTAATCATGCTAATTCTTAATGTAATATGGAAAATGACATTTAAAAGGGTAACTCCATATCATTCTGTCTTTGTTCTGATCTGACTGCTCTCTTAAGCTTAGACTGGTTAAACCTGAATAGAATAATTTTCCACCAAAATGTTTACTCTATTTTTGAAAACCCAAAACTTGAAGATTTTAAATGTTTTTTTGCCACAAGAAATTACTAAGTTAAAACTCTTGGGTGCAGAAAAGTCAAAGCTGAACTGATTCATTCTATATTTTTTACATACTCTTCAAAATGTTATATATGTGATCTGCGAAACTTTAATTAAAAATAAATAAATAAATGCAGAAACCAGTAAGGTTCCCATTTCAGCGTATGTCCTTGTTCTATTCGTTTTATCTATCCATTTGTAGTTTTGTGAGCTTGATGCAGACCAAAAATTAATTATCTGCTGCAGTCAAATAATTTATAACCAGCAAAAATATATTCAACAGCTCAGTACTTTTCCAAAAGTAGGCTATGACTTGATTCTTTCAATTAAAATATTGCTTGATTTTTTAAATTATTATTATTTTCTTAAGCCAAGAAGTCTATTAAGCTAAAACAACAAATCTCAAAGCCACTTCAGCCAGTGGAAAAGCTTGAACCACATGAAAAATTGAGTTTGCCAGATTTACTGTCTGCTCCTTTAGTTTATGTGAGGTATGTGGCAAGCAAATAGTGCCTGCAGCCAGTTAGCATCAGATACACAAGCTCTTACACACGCTTCCCTCTTTACACCAGCACTCAAGTCTTGTCAAAATAAGCATCTGGCCTGTGCAGACTTGTGCTTATGGTGCACCTATACTCATCTGTAGGAAAGGGCAAGTATAGACTATATTTTAAAGAGATAAAATGCAGATGTTCCTTTTTCATATTCTGTTGACCGAGTGTTAACACAAAGACAAATATTCATCCATCCATTATCTAACACACTTGTTCTTGTAAGGGGAGGCTGGTGCTTCTCTCCAGCAGTCATCGGGGCAAGAATTATTAAGAAACTTCAGTTTTTTACTTAATAAAATCTGTGCAGCACTATTGCTTTATTGCAAGAAGGTCCTGGGTTCGAATCTTTCTTTTTCCCTGTACATTTATGGGTTCTCTCCAGGTACTCTGGCTTCCTCTCACAGTCCAGAAAAAGAATGTGCCAAGATTTATTTCTCTGCATTTGAGGAGCAGGTAGGAAGATGCAAAAAAATCTTGCAGCTGTAATTCTAGCAAAAGGTGACTTGGGGATACTAAATACAAATAAATGTCATACTTTTAATATTTTTATTTACCAATACCCTGGAGTGCTGCAAACTTTAATAAAATACACTGATGTGATGTGAAAAAGCTTAGAGGAATAAGAAACCTTTTCTAAGGTCCTAGAGTTTAGCCTCTGTGTCCATCTCAAGTTATTTCACCTATAAACTTTCATTGGACAATTCATTTTAGTAAAATTAAACACTGAAATATTTTAGACAAATTGGGCCAATAATTTTTGCAAACCATGGTTGAGTCACTGTAATGTATTTCAGGCCAAGAGTCATAAGTTGGCGGCACGGCGACCAGACGGCAAGCAGGGATCGTAAGCCGGCTGTGAAACAAGACACCTGAGGCCGAATCTCAGCGTAATGGTATCTACAATGGCAAGTTTCCAGCTCTAAGAAACTCAAATGGTCAAAGGAATAACACAAGTTATCATAAAGTCACAACCATCAAATGAAAGCATATCTGGTATAATTAAAATACCAGATAGGCAAAAGTATTCTGTTCTACCAGCTCCCTTAGAAGCCGTTGTTTAATATATTTTGAAGCATGACCACATTCTGCCCAAACGTCTCAAAAAGTGGAGGCCAACTGACAGCCACAGAAACACCAACTTTTCTTTTATTACCTCAACTGGGCCCCAGTGGGACTCAACACTTAGACCACCAGTCACCGTCTTCCACTGGTGAAACGTTAAGCCCCCCTATTTACACAGGCAGGTATAGGAATGCATGGAATTAAGAGCCATTCAGAAACACATGGTTTTCAGACCACTTTAGGAGTAGAATGAAGCTATTCTGTTTGCTAATTTATTGTGCTTGGGAACTGAGATGGTCTTGTGAATAAATATTCTAAGAAATAAATGTATAGTAAAACCCACAATGAAAGGTGTAATAAGATATTTGCACTTGAAACTAGTCAAAAAACCCTCTGTAACATTTTGTGTTTTTGCAATACACATAGAAGTCAAGATTTTTCCCAACCTGAACTAAATGTCCCAGCAAACATAAACACTGTACGAGTAATTTGGTCTGTAAATAGTGTCAGTGTGTGAGTTTCCGGTAACAGAACTGTGAGGAAGGGACTGAGGGGGGCCGATTCCAGTAACCCCCAGACGACAGCTGACGGCCGAGGTGCTGAGACCTGCGCCGGCTCGGTGGGGCCGTGCCGCTCCGGCTTTTCCAGCCCTCTCGTTTATTTATAACAGGAAGAGTCGCTGTTGAAGCCCTGCTGTGTCACTTAAGAGGTCTGCTTTTCCTCCCATTGGAGCGCCCAGAGGGATAAGGGATCTGAATTGGTTTGACGTTTATCTGACACTGATATCACCTTAACAGAAAGATAGCAGGAGAAAAAGTGAGTACTAAACCGGCCAGAGTGGAGCAAATGAGGTCAATCTACCAAACAGATGTTCACAGTGAAGCATAAACATTTCAGTCTCTGGTAATCATGAACACTTTTACCCACTTAAACAATACGAATGAAAAGAATCGTTGAGGAATGTTAAAAAGATAACAAGGGTTCTCATCTCACAGCCGGGAAAATAACACAAAATCAATCTGGAATGTTGGTTCAAGCTGCTAAGGCAATCAATGAAGATAAATGAACCAGGATTTTGTAAGCCACAAGGTGGTTTTAGCTTTTCAAACACTTGGTGTCTGGCTGATACATCCACATCTTCCAATATATGATCCGAATTCAGACAAAGTAGAAAGGATATGTGGTCCATGAGGAAGGATTTAAAAAGACGTGATAGTGGTTAACGTTTTCAGCAGAGCATGTGCAGTGATGTCAAGTTAATCATTTATGTCTACCAGCTAATAAGTAATTGTGTTTACATTACAAATGTGCAAAAAGCTTTGTTGATATTCCGCTAATTTCAAGAAGAAACACAATTTTGCAATTGTGGTGTTTCCATTAAATAAGAAGCACAATTAAAATCGCACGTAATGAAGTTTCTTCACGCTAAAAATCATACCGTGTACAACTTCCTGTCATCTTGTTTATCTTTTCCAGTGTTTGATTGCCACATTTCGGATAATTTCCAACTTTCAGGGAAAACTTCGGGAATGCATAGATGAAACTTGACCGCACTTATTTTAAATCTAGTTAAGAATCACCATTTATGATGTTTGGACTTCATTATTTAATGTTATTTAATGTTTCCAAATGATTTTACATTACTACAAAACCAAATGACCTAATGACAAATCCTGCTTTGTTGATTTAAATGCAGAGTTAAGCTTTAGAAAGGAAGTAGAAACAGCTGTTTAATGGCTTTGGTTTCTCCACAGCGATGGAAACAGATTCACCCTCCTCTCTTTCTGCCTCCCTCTCGCTTCAGGACCAACTAATCTGACACCACCTGTTGTCTTGGCCGCACTCACACTGTCCCACATAATCACAGGCCAGAACCAGCTCAGTCTGTCAACCCACTCCCTGAACCCCCCGCGTTTATCATACTCAATTAGCTACACTCACTGGGAAAAGTCTAAAAGGACAAAAGAAAGGCACAGCTTAGGCACGAGTTTCTGAAACAAATCAAACGGTTGAATCGCCACAAATCTGCACCCTGAGACACAGGGAAGAATCAAGCGCATCCAGATAATAAGAGTTTTGAAATTGTGAGAACAGAATGGCCTTTAGACCTCTTGCCGGGGAATTACGTGTCCTCCTGGTGTTCTGACCAGGGGGAGTAATTTCTTGTTGGTAAGCCTTTGGTACTTTCTGACCGTTCCCAAAGTCATGTTATCTCCTAACTGGCTGGAATTTTCAGGGAGAAGCAGCAAAGTTCCTGTAGGCACTAAAACATGCTGAGCGTGTCAAACTAGGTGTTTTTTGATCCATGTTTTGTATTTCCTGACCCAAGACACATTTTGAGCTAACCCATCACAACACACCCTGCTGTTATCTGAATAGAAAGAACATTATGTTTGGCCGGCACCTGCACATCAAAGCGCTCCTCTTCTCTTTTTACACTTCTTTTCATTACAATCTGTTTGCTTTTCCAAGGCAAAAAAGAAAAGAACGTCAATGTGTTGAGAAATCATAAATATTATTTCACAGCCCTTCACAGAAACATGACAGTGGTGGTATTTAAAAAACCTAAATTATCCTCTCGATCTAACCACTAATATGCTGGCTAAATACTGTTAAAGTAGCTTTTGTTGGGAATGAAAAATAAATGTTGTTATTGCAACTGTACAAACTATTTCAGTAGAAAAGTAAGGCCTTTATTTTAATCATATTAAATGCAGAGTAAAAAAAGGAGACAATTTGAATGCTGCAATTCATAGAGACAAACACAATGGGCTTCATTCATATGAGTTATAGGCTCCGACTCAGAGAATAAGAAGCTCCATCATCCAGAAGGAGCTCAGAGATTGGCCTCTGCTCCTCAGCATGAGCGGAATCATTTTTGACCTCTAATCAGGAAGCTGCCTGGAGGGTTTTCTGAGCACATCTCACTGGGAGGACACCCCAGGGCAGACCCAGGACTTGCTGGAGGATCTATATCCTTTCTGGCTTAGGAATGCTTTGGGATTTCACATAATGAGCTGGAGAGTGTTGCTGGGGAGGAGGATGTGAGGAGTCTGTCCTGGACATTTTACCTCTGCAATATGACCTCAGTTAAGTGTTGGACAATGAATGTCACTTGGGCTCATTAATACTTTTACTTTACAAATTGCACCTTTCATGGTTCCTCAAGGTTCTCCCTGTGAAAACAAGGTACATGTCAGAAACTATTTAAACTGAACTGATCTTAAAGACACTGGATCCCCACAAATTTACAGTTCAGTATTCTCAAACTTTTCTGTGAAACACAGCTCAAAAATATTCACAGAATATTCGCCTAATTGTGAATTTCTTCATAGAGTAAGTATAAAATAATAGAAAGAAAATGCAACTTGTGAAGTTGAAGTACTTTGGTGCATTGCTACTTCACACTGTCTGGCGTTTGAAAAAGCAGCCAAATTTATTTTCCTTGGCCCTGATTGACTGCTTCCCCAAAAGAAGAGATAAGGAAAAGTCCAGATGTTAGCTTCTGCAGACATCTGCTATATTGTTCATATTAATGAATATTAAGGTATATTTGGTGTTTGAACTATTGAAATAGGCCATTTTAAGTGTTTTCAGAGAGAGTCTTAAGTATTTGTGTATATTAGCTATTTGTGGCCGGTTGTGGTCTCTAACCCAATACTGAGGGTCCATTGTGTGTAGTTCCCAAATTCTAACATAAACTGTTACATTCTCTATCAAGATGAAAAAATTAAAATAATTTGTTATACTATAAATACAAAAATGAGCACATCTGAATAATTTGGCACTTGTGCCAAACACCTGGTGCAACAGAAACTCAGCACAGGAAGTGATCATGGGACAATTTAAAAAAACAATGCAATTCTTTTTAAAACAACACTACATATTCCTGGGTGATGTTTAGACTGAGTCAGTGTTCTGTACGGGGGTAATGCATTCAAGTCTTTTACTCGAGTTACTGAATATCCACAGGCTAGATTTGAATTGAATCGGAGTCGACTGAAATAACTATGAAAAGAGTTCATCCTCAACATTACTATTAGATTACCAGGTGAGAAAAGGACACACAGATATCATGTAGTGAAGACCTACAGTTATAGGCAAGGTGAAATCTGAATATAATGGAAATTTTTTATTAAGAAGACTGTTCTAAGGTTTCTCTAGTTATTAAGTGGATCATTTGATGTCAAGTTAATTCCACTGGCTGAGATAAAAGGCAAAAACAAAAGTAGTAAAATTCATTCACAAACTTCTGATCAATCACACAACACTTCACACAGCTTTGTTGAAATAGTTTCTGTTGATAATGGAAGAATGTCTCTCTGCAAACAAGATGGTGTCTTTTTTCTCATGCTACTACATCAACGAGAGTCGATTTCAACACCTCAGATGAAGTATGGGAAAGCCGGATTAAGCAAAAGTCCATGGATATTTGGTGTTTGAGCTATTGAAACACCAAATATGTTTTCTTTGAATTGTTGTGAACTACTGTCTGATGAACTACCTTATACCATTGACGGATGTTTTTCTCAAAACTGAATATAACTGTAATTAAATTAAAGGTTGTATTTATGAAAATAAAAATCAATATGAGATTCTGCTACTGCAAAACAAGAAATTTAATTGTAGTTTTTATGCATTCTTTACCAACTGGTGAGGAGGACACTGAGGTAAAGCGATGTTAAATAACACCTTTGACCGAGTTCCCATGAGTTTAGATAGGAGCTCTTTGGGGAGAGGAGGAACAGAGGTGGAATTCCAGGAGGAGATAAAAATACCTCTGAAGCTGCGTAGCTGCAGGTGTTATTACACCCTCCCCAGAGGCCCTGCAGACAGAGGGGGGATGCAGGAGAGGACAGAGGGAAAGGTCCTGTGAGGAGATATCTCCAAATCCTGCTTCAGCTTTTGTAATGTCTTGTTCATTAAACCTTTCAAAGCAGAACTTCACTGAAAGCTTTATTACCTGCCACATGCAGGATTTCAACTTTTCTGCACATTCCTCAGATTTTGCCATCACAGTGGTGAGACCATTTATGGATTTTAAAGGTTGTGAGAGGTTGTTTGTATTATGCTTGGCGAGCAATTGAAAGATGCTTCTGTGCAGGAGCCGGACCTACGCAGGAACCTGACACATGCATTTTTCAAACTGTTGGAGAAACGCAGGAGGCAGTCTTCTGCAGGGGCTGGCAGCTCTCCTCAACTCCCTTATTTGAGGTTAGGGCCGGACGGGATCCAATAAACACTAAAGAAAGCCATGTTTCATAGAGAACTGTGAGCAGTAGGAGGCAGAGCCAATTGCCTCTAAGCAAGTGGGCACACCTACAACGCTTAACCCATGAAAATTCACACAAAGCATCTTCAAATTGCTCAGTGATCCTGGGTCTTGCAAATCTTTACAATGCTATATGGCTTGTGACTTGACCAGTTTTATTTTGACAGTCTGTATTTTTTTTTTTTTTATTTAACTACTATGCTTCTTTGAACAATGTGTTCAAAACATGTTCATAATTTTTTTGGCACATAGTTATTAGATAATGAGATTTTAGTCTGCTCAGTTCTTCCTACTTTCAGAATTATCTGATTTAGTGCCTCCTGTCACTTTAAATCCAAATAAGCAGCTACTGGCCACGCCCTCCAAACTCAATGTGTAACTGTACAACCATACAGCTTTGAAAAATAGAAGTAGATGGAACCGAGTAGTAGTACAACCAACAATGTCGCCAGGTGTTTCTGGATGGTAAGTGAACAACAAAACACTGTTTTTCAGCACTCATTGTACGGCACATACAGTGGCAAAACAAGCTGACCAAATGTGCTGGATCTCCACATAGGAGATCCAGCACATTTGGTGAGCTGTATATAATAGACACAGTGAGCTGTGTCTATTATATGTGACTCGACATTTGGAAGGTTTTTGAAACTTTAACTTGTTGCCAAAAAACAGTTAGGTGTGTTTTTAAGTGCTTATGCTGTTTTTAGGAGAAGTTGGGACAAAAAGGGAAGTGCAAAAACATCCAAAATTATAATTCTGCATAATTTGCAGAATTATAATTCTGCAAATTATGCCCTGAATGTTTTGAAGTAAATCCACCCACAGACTGTCTTGCAGAGATGTGGCCTAGAGCCCACACTTAACAAGGAACTTTCCTGTTGGTGGTCTACTATGTTTGGTGAGGGAAGTCATTCATCTGCCCCAATCCAAAGATCAAGGTAATTTTAAACCAGCCTCCAAAAAGCCAGAGAGCTTTACTTCTTCAGCAGAACCCTAAAAGAGGAGAGAAGTGAGCATTCCTGATGGGAATTATCAGGATCAGACAGAGAAAAGGATTTAGGTACCCACTTTATTCACGTAAAACCTTTTTTCTCATTGGCTCTTCCCCCTTTCAAAGCTTTAAACTCATGATTCAAACACGCTCTCTCACCCTTAACAAAAGATCAAGAGGTCAGGTTACTGCAAAAAAAGTGGATTATCTAATAGATGCTTGTTTCACGAGAAGCATGAGAAAATGTGGAGGTTGAATCTTAAAACATTCACAAACCTTTTCTTAATTCAATTAAATTTAGCAGAACCATTAGAAGTAAGAGTTTATGAGAACAAGTCCCCTGGGAAAGAAAATGTAAAAGCCTTTTGGCAGGAGTTAAACACTTGCACAATAAGTTTCTTATTCTGTCTCAATTTACTCGACTGTTTTTGCAACATGTATAAAATCTCAGCTAGTAAAAGAAAGAAACTTGAGCAAGTCTGAGGGCAGACTTTGGACAAGCAAACAGAGAATGCAGGATGAAGATATGGTAATGAATGAGTGCTGAGGGAAAAGCTGTTGGATGGGAGATAAACAGTGGTTCCCTCGTTACTTTTATCCAAGGTCAACACGGGGCTTAACAAAAAGCTTCTTGAGCCCTTGGAGCTTTCTTGCGTCATTTACAAATTTTATAGGCCCGTCTATCGGCTGATCTCTCAATGCTTGAGAAAATACTCTTACAAGTTTACTACACAAAGAGAAAACATATGCAGTGCCATGAAAAGTATTCACACCCCTGGATATTTTATTTTACATTGTAAAACATTTGCAAGGAAACTTCAGTGCTGATAGTTTTAAAATCTAAAGCAAATGATGCACGGATTTAAATGTTTTTTGAGTTATTGCCAAGTATTTTTTATACTTGTACTGGTACCAGTTCCACTGACAGATTATTTCACTTATAGCATGGGACAAATGTACAAAGTAGTGACTCAGGATGGTTGACTAGAGAAGCACAGCTAACATTTCAGATTGCCATCTATAAAAAATAATTTAAAAAAAAAACATGCATGATTTGCTTTCCTCTTCAAAATTATCTAATGCTTTTTGTTGATCTGCCTCATAAAATCCAAATAACATTCACTGAAGTTAAGGGGACTGAATATTTTTGTAAGTGACTGTATTCCTCATTCTATCTGTTACATTAAATTACATTTTAATCTGCAGCTGAACCTTGCTGTTGGAAAAAGTCTTGTATGCATCCTGTTCTCACCCATAATGGTTTCTCCCCATTTTAGGCTTCTCATCCTGTTTAACCCCAGATAAAACATATCAGTATGAGTCACACCGAAAGGCTATGACAATATGTATTTGGTTAGTGACTGTATCAACAATGCAAGCTTCAATATATTAAATCACCAATTTGAGGAATCTTCCTGTCTAGACTGTTTCCCTGCAGGGATGCCTTACCAGCCCATCTCACAGACAGAACAGCAGTCTGTGTTTTGGTCTCACCTGTCATGATTCACATGATTATGGAACAGGTAGCAACAAAGACAGTTATCTCATTCAAAAAGCAGATTTCTAAATATAAGTCATGGTTTTCGTGCACATCTGGTTTCATGCGCCTCAGGGAGTAGATATGCAATAATCAGATCAGACAGCAGGTCAAGAAAGAGAAAAAAAAAAAACATTTAAAAAAGCACAAGGCAGTTCGGGTGATAAAAGAGAATTTTGGAAAGCCTGACAGCCATCCCATGTCCCTGATGAACTTCTGGGAAGGAATTCCCCCAGACAGGACCACGCCTGCTGGATCTTATGCTTAGAGCGCCAGATAAAATCCCTAAGCTAAATTAAACACTTCCTTTACTCTACTTACCCTTCCTCCACATGATGTCTCAAAAATAACGAACTGCAAACAGAGCTGAACAATACCTAGATTTTTATTCTATAGAAGAGCATATATTTGCTATGTTGTTATTCATTTCAACCAACAGGAAACACAAGAAGAAAGTAGTATAAGATATTTATATCTACTACAGCTAAGTGCCTAAATGCTAAAATGAATACAAATATTTAGCTTTTAAACACTGAACTTCAGTGGGAGTCTGTTTGCATCGACAGATGAGAGCTAGATCCAATAAATTTTGACAAAACAAATAAAAGTCTTGTGTTTGAGAGCCTCATTGCCAATAGGCTTTGTCTTTTATGCAGCAGAGCACATGAAATACACAACAAGCTCCTTGTTCTCAATTCTCTGCCAGATTTAAATGTCAAGTGATGATGCAGAACTTTCTGGTGCAAGCTGAGGAGGAAGATGTTTCACGTCCCGTTAGCTTTGCAAAGCTTGACATATACTCAAGGGCACGTAACATTAAACGTCATTTTTTTTCCATCTTAAAACTGAAGCTAAAAAATTACATTTTCTGGCATTTAAGACTGGGTGTTTACTTTGGAGTTGCTAATTGCAAACAGAAACCCTGATATTTTTCTAATTGATTTATCAATCATAAAAAGCTTCAAAGAGTACAAACAGTCAGGAGCCGGGTGTAAAAGTCTGCATTTAATCTAAAATAGCTTCTTAATGCTCATGTGGGCATGTGAGAGTGTTTGTGGATGTGAAAATAAAGAAGCCCATTTTGACAAAAATGGGCTCTAAAGAATGTGAGGGCAATTTAATGTGGGCTTTTTTTCTAAAGAAAAAAAAGTGAAAATAGTTTCATTTGTTTACTTCAAGAATGTATTTATTTGGATTGCTTAAATTAATACCATATGATTACTGACAAACAAACAAACCGAAAAGAAATAAAACAAGTAGAAGAGCATCTGGTTTGAAAAATCCAGAAAAAAGAAAACGACAAACATTTGCTTTCTCACAAGTTGTTCCTCTGAACAACAGTGGAAAATGGAGGCTGTAGTCCAGGTGTAAAAAAATGAAAAATAAAAACAGTGTTTCACTTGCTTGTTGGAGATACAATAAGCAATTTGTAGATCATTTGTAGAATGATCAGGTCTGAGTCAGTCAACAAGAAAAAAAGAAAAATCTGAACTTTTTACATAACGTGAATGAAAAGAATACCAGGTCAAGTTGACAACACTCTTCAGTATGAAAGCCAACATTGAATGAAGACAACTGAAAGTGAACTAGTTTTAGTATCAGTGTTTAAAAATTTAATTAGAGGGAGCAGGATGACATTGAAACTTTATAAAAGGAAATTGTATTTCATACGAAATGATGAGACATTTCTGCAGTTAATCTACAAGACAGGAAAAGAGGAGAAAACTTTCCACAAATACCAGGAAGTATACATACATAGCACAGTAATTTTAGTCTTTTTCTTTTGCAATATACTGGATTTGGAAATGTCTGCAGCCTTTTGGAAATCTGCACTAAGGTTCTGCATTCTAGCTAACTGCTAAATTCAAACAATTGTTTTCTCACACAGACAATGTGAGTTCTCCACTGCTTTTGATATACATAATGACATCACAACAGGAAGTACTTAGAGCATATGTTGAATATTTTCTTTAAGAATTATTGGCCAAAATCAGTGTCAGAAGTTCAGTTTTACAAACAATATCAGCTGTACAACATAACCTTTTGATTTGAATATCTTTAAGATGAATTAATCATGTGAAAACTTTTGCTTCACAATAACCAACTACGAACCAATTAAAATAAAATACTCTGAATCAGCCACACTTAAAAAAAACAACCCCAAGAACAACTGTTTATCGAGTGTTATAAAACAGTAAGTTGACCTCGAAAGGAAGGCAACTGTTTGGATTTGTGCATGAATGCTGCATGTGGCTCGAATAGATCCAAGAAGCTTATGACAATGTGCTCCACTTGGTACAAGCTGCACGACGAAACAAAACATCATCATCTGACAGACATAAACAAAGTCTGGACGTACCTTTCTTTCAACAGCTGACAGGCAGATTTCTTCACCTGTCCCCATAATTCAGAATGCAGGCCTTCATTTGGTAATTTGCTCACAACTACAAAGACATCTGTTTGCCCTGAGTTTATGCAATAATATAAGAAAGCAGGAGCAGGGGTGACCTGCCTATTCATTGAAAGCAGATGCAAGGGATCCATTTCCTTCTATAATAATAGGTAATTACAGGCAAGGGGAGCAGAGCATCTGTTTGAAAATCCACCAAGGTGTGGTGACAGGGCAAACCCTGCAGGTATCTGCGAAAGCCCAGTGAAACTAACCCCTGGCTACTCCATATGTATGACTCATCACTTTGCTGATGCACATGCCATCACTAGCCGGTTGACCTTTCAGAGGAGAAAAAGTGGAAGGAAGGCAATTATTAAAGGGCGTTTTCACCAGAGAGGTAACATCCCTCTAAATCTGTGACGGTTTAAAGCAGAAGCCGGACTGGTTCAGACCAATTATACTGGAAGGTTCTAGCAAAAAAGGCGTTTAAATGAACAAACAAGCGGCAAGCTATTTCTGACCAGAGGGCTCAACTGCATCATAATGAGAAATGCAACACCCGTCTGCAGGCTTTAGCATATGAAACATGCTCAATGGACTTTTTAAAATAAATATTATTGTCATTCACTGCTTTTCAATGAGAATGCATTTCTTAAAATGTTCCACATACAAATATGGAATAAGATTAGGGACACTTGGAGAAAAACATATTCTGACATTAATCTCAGAATTTTGCTTTTTCTCAGGGTTCAGACTTTGGCCTCAGAACTCTGATGTTAATCCAAGAATTGAGACTTTTTTTCCTCTGAATTTCAACTTTCCTCAGACGTCCCTGAATTTGGGGAGCCCTCAGACACATAATAGGAAAATTCTGACATATTCCTCCAGAAAGTTAGTTGCACAACTTTCTTCGTCATTTTTTCCCCCAGTGACCTTAATCCTCATTACTAATGCCAACTGTTCAGCTTGTCAGCAAAATAAACAACTTGTAGCAAATTTTACTTCCACAGGAATATTTTTTACACCAAGCACAAGACACATCAATCAAGTTCAAGAGTGTTGAGATGCAGAATATAGTTTGTTTCCAATTATAGCAAAAGAAAAATTCAGTGAATTGCAATATCAAAAAGTTCAATGATTTCCATATCACCAAAAGCATTTTTTCCACTAAGCAGTATATTGTTTGATTTTACTTTAGGGATCATGGGTTATATAAATTCTAATTTCAGCTGTTTTACAGCTGTCCACTGGATTATTATTAGTACTCTCCACAGTGAGGCTAATCTCACTGCTCAGATACTTTTGCAAATAAGTAAATTTATAGAAAATTGAGTGGAAGGAAAATATGTTGCAGAAAAAGGTTCTCAAGTAACATAGCAAAGCACTGAGAAGATTCAAACATTTGGAGAAGATTCACTGAAATTGGATTTTGCTTTATGGTCCAAATTCCCTCATTTTAGATGGAAGCAAATAGTGGATTTCATTTAGACATCAAGGTTTGAAAGATTGGAATCTAATCTGCTTGAGGTCCAGAGTGAAATTTCCAGTCAGTGATGATTTAAGGAGAAATCTCATTTGCTGATGTTGGTCAAGTTGATAATGAGCCACCAGAACCAACAATCCACAGCTGAAGGCCACATTTCTAGCAGCCTGGACTAACATACCAACTCAGCAGATACACAGGCTCATCAGCTCCATGCTATTTAATGCAGTAATTCAAATGAGCTCAAGATTTGAACATTTTGAGCTTTTATTAGCTGTAAGTCACAGCAATCACAAATAATTTAAGTAAAATTGTAAAAGAAAAAAATCAGTATAGCAAATGAGTTTTAATTTTTTTTAACTGAATTACTGAAGTGGCTAAACATTTGGATGAGATGCACCTGTATTTTAACATTTAAGATCTTGTGAACTGTTCCAATGTGATCTTAGAAAGGCTTCCTCTCTACAAAACCTGCGGAGCGGCTTCAGACACACTCCACTCAGGGCCGATCAAGCCCTAATCTCAGCCCGTCTGGCTGGCCTGGTCTAAAACACAAATCCGCATGAAAGAACAACTCTGCTCTCGCTCCCCTACTATCTCACACAAATCTTGTTTTCCATTATTCCTGCACTGAGAAAGCCCTGATGAAACACCAGTCTGGGGTTATTAATGCGCCCGCAGGCAAGACTGATGTCTGTGCCAGATGATCTGAGCGTAGTCTGATGTTTGTGCCAAACTGTACCTCCACCACCCACTCCCACATTTTGAACCAGACACTGAGTCGTAATAGAGCCTTAGTGGGTGAGGCCTTCATCATCCTGTTGCAGCTGCAGGAGCATCATCTACAGATGAACAATTAGTGCAGAGTTAACTTAGACATGTCCTGAGTTCAAGGGAAGAACAGTTTAATTACCCTAATCAAGCAATAATTGCATCACTTTTATGGTTGTGTCATGAGCATGAAAATCAGATGGAGAACTGGGCCCTTATTGTCTTTAAAGATCACAGACAGAACAGCGGAGGAAATAAAGGCAAAGCTCAACTTTTATGAAAGCTTTGAGAAAACCTCCAGTCACTTTTACACAGAGCTGTTTTTCAGTGAAATCATAACATGCTTGTTGCAATCTAACCGCTCGTTTACATGCAACTACGTATTAGGGCCATTAGGTTGAAAACAAAAAAGGAAATAGCAAATTTCCACCAAAAATAATTCCGAAATTTTGAGATCAAGCTCAGAAATATTGGTCAAAAAACATTTCTGAGTTCCAAAAGTCAAAATTTGCAAGAAATAATTCAGAAATTCTGAGATTAATCTCTAGATTTTGCTAGAAAAAAATTACTTTAGAAACTCAGAAATTTTCAAGTTTTTCTAGAAATTTTGCCAGATTAAGCTCAAAATTTATGAATGACCTTTTGAACTAATTTTTTTTTTTTTTTTAGAAAATTCTGAGCACAATTTCTGATAAGGAATATATGTGTTACACAAGCACTTTACAATGAGGTGGAACCTAAAGATGTGGAAGCTAAGGGTCAGAAGCCTATGCGTGTTTGATGGCATGCAAAAATCACAGCACCATCTAGTGGCTTGGCATGACATCTACAGCTGACCCAATGCATCTTGGCGGTTAAATGTAGAACTTTCCCCCAATCAACGTTAGAAAATACTGGCAGTTTTGAGGCAGCAGTTCTGCATAAATGTTGCCTTAAAACTGCAATTCTTCACCAAAGTGTTCATATCATATGCATTTCAAATTAATCGACCACTAATATCCTTTAAGTGCATGTGTATGTGCATGTGATTGACCAGCAAACTGATCAGGGCATACCACTCACATATGCTACAATCTGGTTGAGTATAAATGCATGCCACTATTTTGGGTTTTATTCAGATGTTTGTGTATCCGTGTTTAGCCCTAAGCATAGTCAGAAATCAACTTTACTTCTTGTTCTTCAAAGTACAGTTGTTTCTTATTATAGGCATCAGTCAACCAGATTACTGGGTATAGAAAATAAATGCACACATAGATTTTTCTGGATGCTTTCTATATCTGCAGATCTCTGATGAACCCGCATACAGGTTTTCCTTGATGGAGGACTTGGATGACTTCTCATTCTGTGGAATCAACAGATGTTTTGGGTGGAGAGAAAATTACATACAACTACTTTAGCCTAAAACCACACATATTCCCTCTGCCTCCCCGGCTGTATTTCAAGCCCAAACTTCAGCCTGAAATGTCTTGCCAGGTACAAACTGACAAGCTTCTAGGGGCATGATGGATGTCAGTCCGGATTAGGTAACGTAACAATTAAGAAGCCTCCTTGATTTTTTTTTAATAGCTGGTAGACAGTAAACTCAATGAACCAAGATTAAATCACCAGGATGAAGTTCATCACTAAGCTCTCCCCAGGGTGGTGATCTGGAACAGCTTCAAGAGAAGTGTATTCAAAAATAATCAGTGAGGTCAGCTTTAATGGTTTCCAGCTACAAGTTGGGATCTTAATCAAGAGAAATGCAAAAACCTTAGACAGATTCACATATTACAAAAAGCTTGATTTATTCAGACCTGTATCTTCTCATGAAGAAGTGATAGATACCATCACGTCCATTTTCATATCAATTTCCTCTACGAGGTCACAGACTCAGTTCAGACCATACAAAAAAAAGATACTTATAGGTTGATCCAATAATGGTGGTAAACACAAGTGAATGCATTTAAATGATCAAATCAGAAATATTTAACATCTGTCCTATATTACTTTTCTCATTTTATGCCTTTTAACCAACAAGAGAGTTTAGAGAATTTTATAGTAAATAAGTCTAAAATAAATATGATTCAGTTGAATCCCAACCATTTCTTTCTAAATAATAGCAACATTTATTTATTTATGACTTTATATATGACGGTTGTGTATAAAGCTCATATTTTTTATTTAAGCACAAAAACATACAGTTAGGAAGGATCTTCTCATCTAAATAGTATTTTAATACCAAGTATGATCCGTCATACTTGAAAGCTTTTCACTTGACTCTGAACCAGACATGATGTGTGTTAATGCCAGGCCTGAACAAGACCTGAAAGACTCAAAGATTCAACTTGTTGAATCACATAGAAAACAAACACTGCAGATAGACACTGAAAAGACACGAGAGAAAAATGTTCAGACACCTGAGAGATTTGTAATGTCTGTTGTTGGGTTAGTATATCTTAAAGAATCCTGATATACTGTCTTTAAGGTTTTTAAAGGAGCAGAGGTCTGGAAAAGTAACAGGAAAGAATGTACTATAGTATGTTTCCATTTCACTACCCTACACCTTTATCTCTCAGAATGTGGTTTCCCTGAATCTTTACTCTCTCCATGTGTTTGATGTTTGAATTTCCAATTTAGGAATTGCTTAGTACAATGAGATGATCACCCAACTCACCCCTCACTTGTAGCTTTCTGAGGGACAGAAATCAATCCCTCACAGGTGAAATTTTGAACTTTCTTAACCCCTTATATCAATAATTAGCATGATCAGGGGTGCATTGATGGCAGTTAAAAAGGTAAAAATGCAAATTCCAATTTTGGCTGGTACCATTTTTTTTGCCAGAAAAGTTTCCAAAACGTTGTGCAGATACATAAGGACTGTATCAACCGATCACATAGAAATTAGGGAAATTAAGACCACAGTATTGGTGCACCCCTAATAAGCAGGTCTAGTGTAACAGAAACAGCCACCTTCCTGTGTTACCTAAAGAGAGAAGACTCTTACCTCAACTGAGACTTCCGAAATGCTACCAGTATTGCCAAATTTATCACATTTCATGATGGACAGGCTGAAAGCTCAAAAGTATAAAAAAAAAATGTCTTTTCCATACTGTGTTCTGCCTTCCTGTTATCTGCCTCAGGTCATTCCCTCTCTCATCATCTGAATGAATGCAGATATGTCTTCAGAAAGTACAATAGTTTCCATTTTATTATTTCTTACATTAATGTTCTTCCTCTTATTTCATTTTTAAGCATCATTAGCTAACGTGGGTAACCCTAACCCTGATTGGAAAAAAATATTTTCACAATGATTAGTCACAAGAAGGGAAAATCATTCAGTTTCAGTCAAAACCAAATATGTTATTGCTTCCTTTTGCAAAGTCACGTCATTCTCCACTAACTCTCTCCACCCCAAAGGTTCAGGAACCACCTTCCTACTAAATGTCTGAGTCGTCCACTAAGCTGTTAATCTTTTTTTGCCCTGGTAGATGGAGTGGAAATTCAGGCAGCCCCAAAAATTACTCTGGCTCCTGCAAAACCTTCCTGAAGTGGAAATACACCTTTAAGTAAAACATTTGCATTACCTGACTTAACAGAGAGCACAAGAGTTGGAAGTTAAAGGAAAATGTTTTTAAAAGATACGTTTTTCATACAGCCACATTTGACAGTTGCCTGTGTTTTCTCAAACATCAATTACCCGGTGTTTCAGTAATGACCAACAATTTTCGCCTTCTCAAAATCACTCATTTGATTTGTTGTTATAGTAAACTGGCAGCAGGGAGCTTAGCAAATCCAAATGACAGTAGCTGCAGTCAACAACTAGGTTGCTTAGTTACAGAAAGATCCTTTATTTTTCCATCAAAATAAATCCTCCCTGATTGGATGCAACAAACTTTTAATTTCCAGAACTGAGCAGACAGCAGGTTTTCTCCTTTATTCTTATAGGCACATAACTCTGATTAGAGAAGTATTCGGTTTTTGCTTTGTTTATCAAAGAGTTATTCCATGACAGAACTCTTGGAGAAAATTGCAGGGAATGTCTATCTTCCACGGAAAAAAACATGAAAGGAAATAAAAACTTCCAGCTTAGCAGCTAAACTTGGCTCAAACACGCTCCGATGGAAATTCAAATGTCATATTCTGAAAGAGGAAAAATAGGAACAACAAGGGCTTGTGCTTTGGCATAATTAAGTCCAGGGGAATTCATTAATCCTTACTTTAAGTGCACGACTTGCCAAGTTATGGAAACTTGTCAAAGCTCCTGAACAGCTTTGCAGCTACACTCTTTGACCTGCTGCCAGGGACTCCAAGTGAAGTACATGTAAAGAAGCAAACAGGGGAAAAAATGTTGGAAGTGCCGGCTTAACTGTACCTCACAAAGGTTCAAGATTGAGAAGGGAAAAATTAAGAAATTACTTGTTGAGACATACATTAATAAGTACCACCACAAAGAGTGAGATCTATGAGGATTTTAAATTTGAACACGAGGGGGGGCTGAAAAACAACCAACCTGAGTTATTTCTTTCAACATATGTCAAACAGGACATCTGAATTGTGCACAGGAAAGCCTGAATAAACTTTGCTGTGGGGGAAATGAGGTCGTCTTGCCCTGCAGAAAATTCCAGGTTTCATTTCCGGAGTAGGGCTGTGACTGAGCAACGGGCAGAAGGTTCAGGCCATCACCGACCAATGCACCAGAAATATAGTTTGTTGCTCCTCCTGTTTACTTTGAAAAAAATGCACTGAGGCCATCTGATTATGCAGCAAATCACTTTCCCCAAATCCCAGTCAGAGGTTTAAACTTACATAACTAGTGAAAGAGCAGCAAAGTAGATAGAGTTGAGGTAAAAACAGCTGAGAATATTCCTTAGAGACTAGCAGCTTCACCATGTGTGTGTTTTGTCTCGTGGGACAGCAGCTGACATGATAACACAGACCAGAGCCTTTGCAGCTCTCTGCAGTGCTTCGGCTGCCTCACAATAAGGGCAAAGACGAGCCTTAGCATTGAGGATCCAAACCCGGTAAACCACAGGTGCTATGGCACATACTTTACATGCAGCTTCAAAGGCGAACGTCCTGTGTGCAGAAATTATATTGTGAGATCTTTGGAGAGCAGCTGACAGGTTTGTCCCTTTAAGATTCCTGCACAGAGCAAACCCCCTGGAAGGGAAATCTGAGTCTGTGCCTAAAGATTTGAAAACTAAAAGGTTATGGGTTCAGAATCTGCTGGTCCAAAAGTTGGCTTCCAGTGCAAACAGTCGGAAGGTGTGCTGTTATATTTCTGTCATCGTCCTGGATCACAGGCTTTCTACAGTATCCAGGCTTTGCCTCATCTTTATCCTTCCATGACGTGTCTCCAGCCTCCATTGTACCAGTTTCAAAATGTTATTCTTTTTTTATGTTCTAGCTTTCATAGCTAACCTCCTTACTTCTGCCAATGAGTGCTGTGACTATCATAAAAATTTACAACACAAAAAAAGATAAAAAATGCAGACGTTCTACTTTGCTTAGTTGTAGCAAAACTACCATAAAGAATATTCCAATTGAACTATGCTTGAATCAATAGTTCTTAAAACCCAAATACAGATATAATAAGCCAGACCAAAAAAGAAACAAAAAGCAAGAACAAGGAAGACGGTGGCTCGTATGTTTTTATGATGAAAAGTTTGATCTAATTCTAAGCTCATTAGTCAGGCTTTCACAGCCTGAAACCAATTTCTGGCTGTAATTTAAGTTTCAACCCGTGATCTGTTCCTACTTATGTTAAACTGTTTGAACTGACTCATAAAATTCTAAATAATGATTCCTGTTTAAATCGAAATAAATGTCTATTATCCCACCTGACTTTATTTATTTGGGGTCACGAAACCAATAATAGCAGACTGTACAAGACGATTATAGAAAATTTCTTTTAATCATCAGTTGTCAAAATGGAACAAAACATCCTCTTCTGGAGTAGGACATGACTTATGATTGATGCAAATTGTCCAAATGTAAGGTTTCATGTTTTAAAAGTAGGGTATGAAACACCCAAAACTGCAAATGTCAAAATAACCAGGACTAATTATATAACATATAAACTCATTTATATAGGACTTTCATTCAGCAATTGATTGTAGATTTAATGGGTCTGATATTATTTAAAATAAAAAAATATATGATTAATCTGATTCTAGTCTTGGTTTAAATCCAATTCCAGGGTTTGAAACATTAACTGGGTTTGGGTTTTTCTTCAGTTAGTGTAAAAAAACACTAAATGGTTAAAGTATCCAGTAAACGGGGTGCTGAGCAGCAGCAGGCTTGTGTTACTTTTACCAAACCAAGTCCTGAATCAAAGAAAGGGAAGCTCAGAGAGGAAGCCGGTGCTCACTCTGTATTTACTGTTCACTGAGTCATTCACACCCTGCGGCCAGCAGAACTAAACACACCGGCCTCCCTCTGCGAAACATCAAGGCTCCAGCAGCATCTTTGTTAGGGTTGTCTCTTCTTTCAGCGAGTCCTGCAGAGATGGATGTTGCTTTTTTTCTGTTTAAACAGGTAAAGATTTGCTCTGCAGTCAGGGGATGTGCACTGCAACTAGCTTCGAAGATTATCAGTGCTGATAAAACACCAAGATAAAATATAATTTATTCTGTTTAAAAAAAGTTAAACCAAAGCAGAAAGAACTGACCCCAAATGTCCCAGAAAAGACTTCCTTTCTGTTCTCGACACAGAAAACCACGTTCAGAGAAAAGGCCAGCAACCCCCATGAGAGTGGATGTATTCGATGGGAGGGACCTTACAAGACAAAGATGCTGCTTCTTAAATGAAAAACAGCAAAAGTGACTCCACATCAATGATTCCAGACAATGATTGACTCAATGGGGCAGAGAGGAGATTGAGCACCAACAATGGAGAAGCGCAATTTAACATTTCAATGACTCTGTAAGACTGTTTAAAGTGAAGGAAAGGTTGGAGGTTTTTGTTCTTTTCATGAAGCGGAAGGATTCTTGTTAGGCTTAAAGATCCCCAGATTAAGACTGTTGGTTATTTCTAAACATTTAATTTTATTATACCGATCAAACTTTAGAGTCTGACCTGGCAATGTGTTGCTGTTCTTATTCCCTCCATTATGATAAGGTTATGCTCTCTCTTCCAGCCTCAATGAACCTCAATCATCTCAAATATGTCAAATAAAACAATTTTCTTTTTAGTAGTCTTTGTGCATTTTTTAATTTTATACCTACAAATATTCCTAAACTAGCAAACTTGCCCTCAGTAACAGCTTCCCCACGGAAGAGAAGCTGTTACTGAAAGCTGTTACACTTAGAGAAAATGATTTGTAAGTTATCGACCAGTCCGTTACTGGTCCCAACAGTTCAAACTAAAACTGAGCCATCCTCTCTGTAAACTCTGCTACCAACATCCTAAAAAATGAACAGGTACAGACAAAATCCTTGTATTAGTCTAGACTGTTGAACTAATGAATTGGTAGGTTAAAAACCCTGAGGTTGGTCTTTGTAACCAGACTTGATGAGTAATTGTCTTCTGTATGCTGCTGGTTTTTATTGCCTGGTGACAGTAGTGTGTCATTAAGACAGTCCAGGACCTCCCTGTGAGCCACTGGTTTTATTGCACCTGTGGCTCCATAACTCAGGAGCAAAGAATTTAGATTTTGTAGATGAAATTTAATTATGCTTTTATTTTTTAAGTGTAAAAAAAAACTGTGCCCATGAGAACCTTTCCTCGATTTCATTTATCCATTTTTTAAGCTAAATCATCAGAATAAAGTTTGGTTTTGACAGCAACTAAGTTTCTTTCTGCATTTGTTGTCCTCTTCATTCACAGACAGACTTTAAATGAGTATTATCCTACCAGATAACACACATGCAGGCTTTGTCAGCCTGCATGTGTGTGTGTGTGTGTGTGTGTGTTCTGGCTCAAACATGCAAATCCAATAGCTTAGAATATCTATTACCAAACCCACTAGATCAGTTCCATTTTGGTATGTCATCAGCCAAAATGGTGGCTGATAAAAAAAAATTAAAAATGAACTTTTTCTTCAGTTTGATTTAAAAAAATTCAATTTAGCAACATCCTGCAGCAGGTCATTTCCCAGGACTGTTGTTTTCCATCGGTGTACATTTGCAAGTAAAACAAAACATAAGCAGCATCTTTAAATCTACAAAGTCACTAGATCCAAACAAATGAGATAAAAAGCAGCAGCATTGTTGCCTCGTCTCTCTACCTCTCTTGTCTCTCTTAAGTGGACTTTGGATGAAATGATTTGTGACATTTTCTCCTACATCTTGTTTGGAGGTCCGTTGAATGTGGCGTTCCATCCAAGTGAAAATATGACAGCTTAATGAGCTGATAATGCCCTCCCTCCTTTAAAGGAAGATTAACTTTAAACTGTGCCCCATATAAAGCTTTGAAGGCGTAATTAGGGAATTGCCAGACAGAAAAGACAGGCTGATCTGACGACGATACGTTTATGGGAGTCTGTGTTTTGAAACAACAGCACATGAGCCCTTCAAAGGCAGAAACGTGGAAGGAAAGAGTAGGACTCTAGTTACAACAGGTCGTCCTCAGAATGTGTGCTCATGTCAGCACATGCAGGCCAGTCTGCTGATGTACCAGCCGGGGTGCAGCTGTGTTTGGAGTTCGCTCTTCAGTCTGACACGGATGCGAAGTTGGCATGAAAGCACAGCAAAGTACTTTGTGTGCGGTGTGCTGTGTGTGTGTGTGTGTGTGTGTGTGTGTGTGTAAAGGTGAGTCACAAAAGAAAAATCAGGTACCAAACTGTAACAGATTTACTCTTATTTAAGGCTTTAAAGGATCTGTACACATTAGTGTAAATTAATGATTTGTATTGCACTGTGTATAAATTTAGGATATCCTCATAACAGCACCCACCGGATACTGGTGTGTAAAAAGCCTTCAAGTAAAATCTGATTGTATTACAGTAGTCATTTATTATAATGAAAAAAGAGGAGAAATCTATTCTTTAGTTTAAGTTTAAAGGGTTGTTCATAATTATGTTCAACTAATCACTAGAATAATGACCTAACTTATGAAAAGAATGTAGCTATATTGCCTACATTTGGCATAAAAAAGTTGCTAGTATGGCGGTACAGCAAGATTATATAAAAATTAAGGTTTTAACATAACATTTTTCTCTCATACAGATCCTGTGGTTTAATGTTCTTTCATTGCGGGGTCAGAGAAAGTCCCGCAGTGACCAGAGTTTTTCCAGTTGTGTGACGCATCAAGTAGCACATTAATCCACCCACCTCGCCTCTTTTGCTCCATACTTTTGGTCTGCTAGCTGAAAGAAGACTCCTAAAACTTGCAAAAAAGGCGACTGCAAGTGGGAATAGTTCCAGTTGTGAACAACACAGTCAGTGTGTGAAAGCTAAAGGAGTGTCAGTTATCATTCTGACTGCGGTAGCACTGCTTTAAAGGCTCTTTTAAATTAAATTGACATTGCTTTTATTTAATTGTTTTTGCAAGGTCTGTGCATCAAAACCTAAATAACAAAAGCAAACTGCAAAATCAATTAAATAAATCAATACTGCGATAATGTGAAACTGAGATCAAGATTATCTCAGACAGGGAAAATTGGCAAACTAAAAACAAAAACTCTCCAATTAAATAAAAGCCGATGCTTCAAAGGGGCATAGGTAAACTTGTTGCGACTTTGTCCAGGCAGATTCTGAGCAAGAAAAACCAATATGTTGACTTTGTGTCACTCCAGGTAGGATTTCTCAGGAGTAGCAGATGTGCTAACTATAGCATCGTTTTGCTTTATCTTTTCGTATTTTCTTTGTCAGCTAAACACCAAAGTGATTGAGTGAGGATTGTATTTATTTTCACAGCTGGGAAAACTGCATCAGATGATTATGTTTTAAGTGGAGATGCATGTTTGCTGTATTGCTGTGTTTAGTTTCTATTGTTTTACAACAAACGCAATACATCGCTTCGCACAGGTTAAGGTTCACAACTGTAATTCGGTTTGAATCCAAAGTGCATGCTGCAGCTATTGCATTTGGCTTTAAAACCAATTACATCTCAACTAGAGTTTCTCTGGCTTTCTATGCCTCACAGAACTCCCATCCTACACTTTGTGGTACAAGACCATACACCTAGCAAGTAACTGATGCCAGAGTTCAAGTCTCCTCACTCTTAAGGAAATGAGAAGAGGAGGGATCAGTCGAGACCAATGTACCCGAAAGAAGCCTTTTGTCATCCAGTCTCAAGAAAGAGACACAAGCTCAGTGTAATTATCAAGTGATTGGTGGATTTATTGCTTATCCCTCGTGTAGAAATATGGCCAATTTTCACACAACTTCAACCTAGATGGCAATAAATGAGAAGAAATTTGCAATACAGCAAGAAAGGCTAAAGTGAATACTGAATTCTATTAGAAAACAAATAATTGATAGGTGACCTGGTGAAAACAGGAATTTTGCAAGAGTCCGCTTACAGTTGTGGCAGTTTCACATATTTCTGAGGTTGAACACATAGTGTGTTATCCTTTGGATGGTGATTGATTTCTATACTTGCTATAAAAGTAAGTAAATGCAAACAACAAAGGAAGGCACTAATGCACAACAGAGTGGTTGGTTTTGTGAACTGCAACATGTGCTTCTACTTAACCTTTATACAGTGGAGTCAAGAGAAAGTCAACACAAATGTCTAAATAAGATAGATTTAAAACAGTTTCTTAAGAAATGCATTTACTCACAAAGTGCTAAAAGGTCCACTTTGGGAATAAGCTAAAGCAGGTCTAACCTTGGCTCTAAGATATCAATTAAGTGCATATTAGCTCTAGTGAAACAAGGAGCTATTTCTTGGACCATCAAACATTAATTAAAATGTTATTCCTCACTGAATTTCTGTCAAACATCTGATATGGGAAGTTAATTTGTATGCAGACTTAAAACAGAACAACATTAACGACTGTAGAGACGTTTTCACAATGAAAAGTTCAGGAAACAGCATGGTCACAGTCAGTCTCGCCAGAGTAATAATTCATGAGAGAACTTAACTGAACTGTGAAAAATAGTCAGGTTCACACTCCTCACCCCCGACCTCTGTACCGGCCCACATCACACCTCACTGCAGAGTCAACAAATCCCAGCTTGACAAGCCTACGTACAGATGTGCTTAAAGAGGGCCGAGTCAGTTTAACAGTGTTCTTCTATCAGCTAAGATGGCCACTCTATGTTTCAACCCTGCAACGTTTACCAAGGCCAGTAATTTTGCAAGTAGGCCTTGAGGAGGTGGATCTTCTGCTGTTCAAACTGTGGAGAGGAGTTTGTATTTGCCAAGCTGTGCTTTGCTGCTCCGTCCACTTACATCAACTCTGAATAGTAATTAAAGCGGTGTGGCACCTGGATCAGAGGCGGCAAAGAAGCATGGAAAGACCAACCATCCCATTGCAGACTAAATAAATCAAACTGTTGCTGCACAAGATCCAGCAAAGGGATCAGAGATTCAACTACATCCAGTAAAGACAATGACAAAAACTCTTTTGTAGGAATCCACATCAGCGTTCCCCCAATTTCAGTCCATCCCCAATGAAGTCAAAGGGTTCCTTGTGGAACCACTGTAGCTTTTTATAACTTAAAAATTAACTAATGTTTCAGTTGTGGATATAAAACCAAATGCAGGCATTAGTTTTTCAGATTATCTCAGCAGGTTATGGCATTCACATTAAGATTGTTGCCTCTTATTATGCAAATTCACATAAAGGACAATCACTGCAGATCCCTATTTAGACCTTAGATGCCACTACAGATAAAATCTGCTTCAAATAAACTACACATGCACCAATATATCAGCTGATGACCAAGGTCAGCTGATTTTTAACTTGACAAGCCCTGGAAACTCAGATAATTTTCCATGCAGAGACCACACCATAAGCAAACACCATCAAATCACACTAACAACAGTCTTTGATGTGAATGCCATTGCTAAGCAACAAACACATAAAATTTGACATTTCAGTACCAGTTAGGTGTTTAAAATGAAATTAAAAGAAGCACACAGATGTATAAAGTTATTAAATGGGACCAATTATGCAAAATTCCCATTTTGCACATTTTTGTATTTCAGTTTGGAGCTCTACTGCTTCTAAAAACAGTAATGCATTCTTTTTTCAATGCACTTAAAAAGAAAAATACCCAGCCGTATTTTGGTAACAAGCTAATGGTTTTTCGTATCTAGAAAAAGAGCCGTTTGGATTGTAACATCACAAATCAGCAGGCACTTTCCCTCAACTAGAAATCCCAGCTCGTCACCTGGCAACCCTAGCTGAGTTCATGACGTTTGGTTAGCTGGTTTCACTGCGCACACACTCTACAATGGCTGAGAATGAGACTTTTAGCAAATAGCTGGAAGGCTGAAGAGGTTGGCAACCTCTGTCTGTCATGAAACATTCTGGATGTTTTATGTTGGGAGTCTTTGGATATCTAACTGAAGGTAACTCTCCACAGAATACTAGTGGCTAGTGTTCAATAAACATTAGTTAAGATAACCATGACAATGGCCAACATAGGATGCTGCAGATAGCTTAAAATGTCATCTCACCATAATTTTGCTGGCACACCATAGCTTAGTCACAAAATTCAAATTGATTCAGGTTTGTATTCAGCAAGTGGAAGCAGACGAATTGACACAATGAAAAAAAATTCCTCATAAAACCAGCATAACAGCTTGATGAGTGCGACTTATTGCACAACGGGTCGATACAACTTAACACCCCCATACACAACAGATTTACCTTTGTCCACCGGCAGCACCCTAAAAGAGCAAGCTAAAGAGCCTGATCTAGTTTTAACTTCACCTGCAAGTGCTACAGAGTGGTTTGCAGCTGAGACTCTGGAACCCTACTTGATGTGGAGCTCGTACCCACTGGGACTTTGCATTGAGTCAGACTGTATTGAGCTGATACACATGACCGTGACATTCCAGCAGAGAGAGAGAGGAGGGCTCTGTAGCAACACCGGTACATGCGCCTAATTGAATCAAGAGGCAGACAGCCTGCTGTAGTTCAAAGTCCTAATGCAAGAAACAGATGCTTGCGGTTCCACCTAATTTAATTATGCTGCTATTGTTGACCAAGCTGTTAATAACAGCTGGTATGCTACACTGTCAGCACACAGCACATGATGATAGACTTGTGGAGATTGGGGAATCTGAGTGGTCTGATGGTATTTTAGAGGATACAAAGCTTGAAGCTGAGCATTTCATTTGTGCAGGTGAACTGAGGCACTCGCATGCATCCCACTTCACCCTCTCAACTCTGGACATACCAGTGGCTTAATGCTCTGGATCAGGAATGTGTAAGATTTATGCATGCTTGCCACCAAGATGGCATCAAATCATTGAGAAAAGCTTCACTTCAGATCAAATCGATGCAGAGGTGACAGGGACACAGGCTCATGACAGCTCTTTTTATTAGAGGGCATAAAGGTGAGAGAGCAGACAGACAGGGTTTGCAAAGAGTGGGGGGAAGGCTATTCTCAACTGCAAGGCGATGGTCATATGCTATATGATTCATACAACAGATATAGAGGAGTGAAGACAGCAGGGTTCTTAGACTGTAATGTCAGCGATTTGTCAAGAATAAGTCACTCCACAGTGCATGGGTGGCCTACTGGAAGTGAAACTGTATGTCTATATTTTGATCCATTAGTACTTTCGGTAATTAAAATTGAAGCAAAAAATGATTTACTCAAGCAGTTGCTCGTTTGACAAGTTTAAATTTAAATCATTTATTTGCCTCAACTTGTGCGAGACATTTCTGATTAGATTAATAAATTAAGAAGATGTATGGATAAAACGGATTGAAGAGGTGCAGGTTGGGAGGAGCAATAATTTGTAAGAAATTTCAGGAGGTATTCAATGAAACAGAATAGCATAGCATCATATATAAAAAGTGTTTCCTTAATCACCAGTGCCATTTAAAAATAAAATAACTTAAAATTGAATATTTATTTTCCCAAATATTGGGTTATACATGATAAGCTGCACCTACAGTTTAGATTAGAGGTACACTTCTGCTAAAATTAAATGGTAAAAACATTCTAAATGATTATGAATTAAAGAATTAATGAATGAACAACTTTAAATTCAATTCAAGATTTTCACTTTTTATGATTTACTTACGGAAATTCAAATTAGCATTAATATATATGTTAATTTATTTAAAAGCATTCACCTCTAATTACAACATATTTTTTTATTATTGTGGCACGTATGGCTCTCCACACTTTGCATGTGTTTTATTCTGAAGGAATATTGCAGGCAAAAAAAATTTTAAAAGAACCAAGTAATTTGATTAGTTCATGCTTTTTTAAAAAATCACAATCTTCTCTTACGTAGCAGAAAACAGAGCGAAGCCTGAAGAAAGTTTGAGAAGCTCCAGGACTCCAGGGGAGACTATGAATAGCTTGTTTCTATGGACCAACTTAGCCCGGCTTCATTCGGGTTCTAGTTTGTCCCACTACTTCTAAACGCATCTCTACAGAACATGGTAAGAGTTCACAGCCCACCTGCATGAGCCACTGACACAACATAAATAAAAACATAAATCAAAAACACCATTTTCTTTCCCCGCAGGGGGCATAAAGGAAGTAACGTGTTACTTTGACCTGAGGGGAAATAGGTTTTGTTTATCTGAATCTGTCCGGCGAAGTGCTTAAAAGTGCAAAAGATACAAGTTGGGAGTTCACTTACAGAAACAAGCTGACACGCGAGTATCAAAGACACCATAAGTCCACAGCTCCAGGAGGTCGGAGAGCCCATTTTTTTTTTCCCCCCCACTAACCCAGCAAAGGCTGCTTCTGCTGGGGGAAAAAGGGAAGAAGAAAAAAATCCCGAGGTCCTTCACTCGCTTCCCGCGGTCCCCTGCTGGAGCGAGTTCTTTCCACACTGTATGCGCCTGCTCCTCTGCCACCCGTGGGACCTCAACCATCAACAGGTAAAAACTAGTCCCTGCTCGCGCTCGTCTCCCTAAGGAAGAGGGAGGAAGGAAGGTTGCGGAAACACGCCAAATGTCGAGACCTCCAAACGTGCTTCTTCTCCTTCCTGCGCGCTCTCCGCTGCAGCAGCAGCAGCAGCAGTTACTTTGGGACTTGGAGTTAGTCGGAATGCGGCCACGCAAAGTCACTGGGAAAAGTCCTCCGGAGCGCAGAGAGGGAAGCCGAGAAAGTAAAAGGCGGAATGGAATTGAGGGAGGGCTGAAAGAGAAGGACAGCTAATCCCAGCGTGGGGGAGACGCCACCTAGACCCACGCTGGCTCCTTTACACGGTGACCACACTCCTCTCACGTTGAGTGGAGTTCTAAGAAAACTCCAGTCCACATATGCAGTGCCGTGCCTTGCGCAGTTCAGACCCCTAAACCTTTGGTGAATTTTAATGAATGTTAAACCACAAACTGCCTATTTGTTTTTATATCACAAATAATATTTAAGTGTGACGCTTGTGTATCGGGGCTATATGTTTCTATCAACTTTGTACATATGTTTTCAATTCTCCACTGCAAAATCCTTCAACCTCTGTCAGATTTTATTGGAGTAAAACATTTATCCTAAAGGGAAATTAAACTTTGTAAGTCATAACCCAGGGTTGCACCAATAGGGTCTTCAAAGAGTCGTGGGTGGTGATGGCTATCCAATAGTGGTCAATCTTGCATAAAATCTTGACAGTCAATACATGCTAATAGCTCAATATACATGCAGGATATTTCATAGTATCATGTCCTGGGTGACATCATCAGTTGTCACCCATCTAATCTATGGGTTTGCCACTCCTCTTCAAATCTCTGGCTGCAAAAAAGCGGAGCAGAGAGATGTTGAAGTAGGGATATGATCCCTGCCTATTATGTTCACTATGAAGAGAGTATGAACTTCCTCATTCTCTCTTTGCTCTATAAAGCCTCATTTTCACCTTTCTGGGGTCAGAGTTCAGGTATTATTTACATTTTGAGACACTAATCACCTGGATTTGTGGATCACCAGCATTGCTCACCTGAGGTTTGGATCTTTGCTGCTCCTTTAAAGTTACTATTGGCCTCTTGGCTGCTTGACTAAGTTACTGTGTATAGATATAACCACAGTGACAATAACGCTCAATTGAAATAATTGTTAATATTGTTGAAATACTTTATTATTTTGCAATAATACTAACAGTTATAGAGGAATAATACCAATATCAGTAACAGATATGTAGGAATAAAGCTGTTTTGCTTGATTTCTTCTTTTATTTTACCATGATTAAAATTAAGACTCATTTTTATTAGAGATAAGGTTGAGCATTAATGCAGAGATCATGTACAGATTGTCCAATATTGATTAAAAGTGGTCTAAAATAGCAGTTCACTTGTGTGACAGAAGCAAACATTACATCAATATCGTAGACATACCACAACAGCTTTTACACCAAGTGATAAACCTGTTCCTTACTTTCAGTCACTTTTCACACCCTCTGGAAGCATATTTTTAAGCTCGCCTAAAGCCATCCAAAGTAGGTGTTGTAAAAAGACATAAGTAGTTAAAAAGCTTCATAATGTAAAAAATAAAATAAATCAGCCATTAGAACTAGTTTAGTTTGTAATATCAGGAGAATTTAAAAATCGTAGGAGCAGAATACTTTGAGCTTTGAACGCCCTCTGCTGGCACGACGTTTTGCTGAGACTTATTACAATGCAGTTAAATATCAATGGGAAGAGTTAAATTACAAAAACTGAGGAACAATGAAGGGCTTTGTGTTGCGTGTCCTCAACATTTACCACTTGCAGGAAAAATTGCTGAGTGCTGTCAGCCGGATGGTTGCATCTGTTTTTTGTTTAGTTTATTTTGTATAAGGAAGCTTACTGAATCAGTCTGAAGTTTAAAAAGGACAGCTGCTGCCAATTAAGAGGAGCCCTAAATAGAAGTGGAGAGGAGTAGCTCTCCTTTGCTCACTAAGGTGAAACAAAAGCAGGGAAGGCTAATAACAACCACCAACCAGCTTTATGGCCAAAGTACAAACGTAATGCTTCCAATATCACACAACATATTTTATACATCTTAAATGAAAAGACAGCGTCATGTCACAGGAGTTTAGGAATATACAAGACCTTCTGCAAAAAATAATTGGAGCAGTGTTGCTTTCAACATGAAGCCAGGTTTAAATATAAACTATATCTTGAATCAAGTTAGCTGCATGCTTCAGAGCTGGAATTCCTGTCTGCCTCTTCCAGACACTCTTGGACATTCGAGAGTTCATTTCTGGAGCGAACCTTTCTTTGACTGTGAGCGCATTCTTAAAGCATCTTTCTGACCACAGCGGTCAGATTTAGAGACCGCTCCAAAAATGTTAAGTAAACTGGTCATTCTGGGATAAACAATGCCGCCTGCTTGTTTTGTCCTGCTTGCCATTATTGGCAACATTGTCTAAGACCCTCTGATAGAACAGAAACATAATTGGTTAATAATTGCAGCAGGGTAAATTTCTTACTTGATGCTTAATCTAAATGTGTTATTTAAATTATTGTTCCTTCTTGTTTTGAAATATTCTAAGATGACGTTGGGTTTTAAGAGTTAAGAACTCGAATGCAGTCAATGTAACTGTAGCACAGTGCATGTTGCCAACCAGTGCAGCTGCAAAAACGAATGTGCCAAAGAATGATTGCCTTCCCCTGTCGCACAAGGTCAACGCCCTTAGAGCCTGATGCACATTTAATTATACTGAATGTTGTATAATTTTATTCTTTATGGTGTTAATTCTAAACTAGAGCTAAATAAAGGAAAAAGAAGACAAGCTGTTATTGTTTTCCAGCATATTTACACTAAGTAAGAGTTTCAAATATGAAAGATAAAGTGTTTTAACCCTTATTCAACCCAACAGGTTTTCCTTGTGCGTTGCTGTCTAATAATAAAATGCCGATAGATGATTAATAGGTAAATGTGAAACAAAGTACACAGTTATTGGCATTTTTGGTGAGGATGAGTCAAAATAAGTATGGTAAACGTTTATTTTTAATTTGTCATCATTTGACTGCAATAAAATGACGTGTATATTTTGCTGCTCTGATAAAAATCCAACAAATTACATTCTCATAACTTTTTTTGGCTCCACAAGTTCCAACTTTTTCTGTAGCTCTGTGTGTATAATTTTTTTTTTAATTCAGAAAATAAAAAACACAGAATGCAACTGTCAATGTCACAGACCCTGTCACATTGTGCCTCTTTTTCAGGAATAAATTTACATAAAATAAAGTTCTTAACATTAAACATCTCCATTAAGTCCAGTTTAGTTTAGTTTATTAGCCAAGAACAAATGTCACTTTAAGGCTCTTTACAGGAGAAAGAGCTCCAGCTCAAACCAAATTGCTAATATATGTAATTATCAAAGTGCAACATTTAATTACAAATTGAATAAGACTGGATCGGAAATGAAAATTGATTTTTAAAACAGAACTGCACCCAAGTTAACCTTTGATAACATTTAAAAATTTAAAAAGTAGTACCAAATATTACATCCAGGTCAGTAGTATTTCATTTTTGGTAAAACACATAACATTTCAAAGAGGAGGTTGGCCCCAGTCAAGGCTGTGTTTCCTGTTAAAGAGAATGAAAGTAGACATAACAAGGTTATTTAAAAAAAGCTACAGAAAATACTCTAAAACTAATAACAGTGTTTCTTAAGAATTGATTGTGTAAAGTACCTGTAGTGTCATAAGGTGGAGAAACTTCCACTAGATCACATCCAACAAGGTTAAGACCCCGACAGCCTCGGATAATCTCAACTCCCTAAGTTTTAAAAAATGATTTTAGTGTCTGAGAAAAGAAAAGCAAAGCATATCAAAACATATTTCAACTAACAATGACTTTATGAGAAAAATACTCTTGTCAACTTACGCGATTCTAAATAGATGGATCAAACTTTTATCGATCCAATTAAAGACAGGAAAACGTAATATTAAAGGGCTAAAGTACAACCTTCATTTATTACCTTTGGTTTCTTAAAATTAGCATTAGATGTAAAAAATTAGAATCTCCTTACAGGTAAAACCCACCCAATTACTGTTTAAATTAGCATTTTATTGACAAGTTATAATGACTGCTGCTTGTGTTTACCTGTATGGGAGTGAGTCCTGCTATCTCCGGTGTTCCTGTTCCGGGAGCAAAACCTGGATCAAGAGCGTCGATATCAAAACTGAGGTAGACCGGCCCAACGCCCATCTGAGCCCTCACCTCAGACATCAGAGGCGAGAGAGACTGGAACCAACACTCTTCCACCTGGACCACACGGAAACCCTGCAGGTCAGACGAAAATGGGAAGATGAAGGATCATTTTCATTGCTTTATGACTTAAATATGATGAAGTGAAGGATTCTTACAATGTGAATGATGCAGACATTTTAATAATGATGCCTCAGATTATAATAGAGGAGCTTACACATTTTTGTACATGTGTTCTTTCAAAATTATAACTAGCAAGATCCTCAGCTTGTTTTTGGCCTAGATTTCAGAAGTTTAAATACACAAGTTTACTATAAATCTACTGCACAACATTCTATCACGGCAAGGCTTTAAAGAGATAATCTGTAAAAAAAGAAAGAAAGGAATGAAAACACAAAAAAGTTTAGAAAGAAATAAGAAAGTGGTGAAGGCAAAGAAAGAAGGAAAGAGGTGAGGAAGAAAATAAACACTAAAAGAAGGAGGGAATCACAGAGGGTATAAGAAAGAAAGAACACAAAGGAAGCACAGAAGGTCAGAAAGAAAGAAGGGAGTTAGAAGATGAGGAATTGGGGGAAGGATAGAAGAAAAGAAAGAAGGAAATTAGATGGAATGAGAACAGCATGTTTAAAGAAAAGGAACGATAAAGAATAGAAAGAAAGTGCAAAGGAAATGATTTAAAAAAGGAAGGAAGAAGTGACAGAAGAAGCTCCAAACACTTTTCACCACAGTGCAGCCGTGAACTGACCGATTAGAGGTTCCAAACCATCAACGACGCAGTGCGACATTTCTAGCACTGTGGCTGGGTATGGGGTGTGAAAGCATCACCATGTAGCAGAAACCCAGACTGTACCTGAGCCCGACTCCACTCGTACGAGTCGGCCGAGTACCCGCTGCCCCGCAGGCCGATCTGGACCACCCGCTGGCGGTCCAGGAGCCCCTCCTCCACGCAGCGTCTGAACGGCGTGCCGTGGCCGATCCTCTCCCCCAGAACCACGTCACTGGTGTCCGCATGGGCGTCCACATGGACTAAACCCACAGGGCCGTGCCTGACAAGGTGTGACACAGACAACTAAATGTGGAGTAGCCAATAGATATGCTTCTGCAACCTTTACACAAATTCCACAACAGTACATATTTACTTATGCAAAAACATGACCATACACACACCAGAAATCAAAACTGATCTAAAAACAACATCTCTATGTATTGCAAATTCTACACTCCCACTCCTATGCATTCTTCTTTTGTTTGCAAACATTTAATGCTTTTATTTATTTTAAGATCTATAAATAGAAACACAATGGAGGTTCTTTCAAAATAAAAACATTTTGTATTGTCAGCATTTATCAAAAATTATAAATGGCCTTTTTTTAAAAAAAGGTCTTGTTACATTTGCAGCTCTAAACGAGTTTTAAACGGCTGAACTGGCGGCGGAAATGAAGGTTGCAGATCTCTGTTCTCGAACTTTCTAGGACTGGAATGAGAATCGTAGCTTTACGTTTTCAGATTCCCTTTCTGCAGAACTACTAGAAGGACAGTTTTGCCTCGAAAACAAATATACCTGCTTAAAACAAACCTTTCATTAGCTTTTTAACTAAAAACAGATTGGTTCAGGAGAACTTTGGAAATCTGTTGTGCAGCTACCATGCCAGGAAAAAGCTACATATCAGTAAAGAATTTAAACAGGTTTTTGGAGGTGGAAAACTAACCTGAATTTGCACTGATTAATCTACAAGCTGAAATTCATATGCCAACAAGACTAAATCCACTTAGCTAAAGAGAAAACAAGACGTTCAGCAACTTTTATGGTGTGCATGAAGTGCCAAGACACATATTTGCGAAGACACCAATAGTCATTTTGCCTCAAAGTTTTGGAACAATTTATACTGCCAGGTCCTTTGTAAGGAATGCCTGGAGTGAAATATCTACCTGACAGGAAACAGACCATAACAGATTGCTTAATAAAATTGTAACCAACGAGAACCACAACTCACTGGGCTGCTTCTGTTCTGCATCAAACCCGAATGGAAAAAATCATTTCTCTTCTATTAAGTACCTAAAATGGGATGGTGAACATGGATAAATAATCGCAAGTTCAATTAGGGTTTAAATTCTCAACTTTTTTGCTTAATAACTATATGTACACTTTGGTTGAACAATCTTGAATTTTGACAATCTCAATCATGTAGTACCTCTTTCTAATGATCAATACTTACTTCTCAGCTACAGCTTGCAGTATTGGGTAAGCAATAGTGTGATCGCCACCTGCAGAAACCAACATTTGCTTAAGATCGGAGCTATGAAAGAGCATACTAGATCGTTAATTATTGCACACAGGTGTGAGACTTTGCCTCCAGGTGCTAAATCATTTACTGAGCTGTTGCCATCTGAAAACCTGAGCAAACTGTTGACATCTGTGATCTCAGCTGCTCTCACCCATAGTCAGAGGGATGCAGCCGGTGGCCAGGATTTTTCTGTAGGCCTCTGTGATTCGCTTGCAGGTGTCTTTCAAATCGTACAAGTTAACGTTTACGTCCCCGATGTCAGCAACCATCAGGGACTCGTAAGGAGCTGCCCTGGTGCCGCTGTTGTAAGGCCTCAGCAAGGCAGACTCTGCTCTGATCTGGCGTGGACCAAACCTGTAGTGTATGAAAAGAGTAGACATTAATAATACATGCAGTTAAATTTGTTACCCTGCAAACCCTGTGCACATTGTGTTTTAGTTTGTTTTTGCTTGTCTTTGCACTTAATATAATAATATCAGACAGAGGTGGACGGAGTAAGTACAAAAAGATTAGGGGACTAAAGTTTTCTAACTCAACTTGGCCATTTGTGAAAACTGAATCTGAAGAACACTAAGTGGCCTAGTCAATGTCTGAACTTCCAATCGGATTCTTAGGGATGACTTTATACAGGCTGTTCATTGCTTAAGATCCACCACTGTAGCTGACTTAATTCTGCAAATAAAAGTTGTTCCAAAATCCCTCTGCTCTCTGCCAGTAATCAAAAAAGACGTATGATGAGTTTTACTCCTGCCTAGGGAGAGACAAGCAGTTATTAGGACCTGGCTGGTTTTGGAAATTATTACTTGAAAACTGCATTCAGGCTAGTTTGATTATCAGTAAAACTAATTTTCAGTGTCGCACACTTTCATGTATAAAGGCGGATAATCTTGGAACTCCTTCATCCTTCATGGATTCAAAGCAATTAGATGACAAATGAATGTAATACATTATTTTATTTGATGCTGAAGTTAGTTATGTTTATATATTCGTCCAGTAATACCTTGATAGGTTCAACTTTATCGTTATTTTTTTATTTTTTAGATATTTAAACACTATTTTAAGCTGCAGTAAGTGGAAAAAAAACAACTTAAGACTGATGTCATATTATGCAGGATATGCCTTTTAACTGGCACTAAAATCACTAATGACACTCTTTCTAAGTTTGACCACCAGAGGAGGAAAATGTCACCTTGCTCCTGGCCGGTTCGAAGTCCCAGTATCAATCGGAACCCCAATGAACGCCGCGTCCAGCCCGTCCGCCGTCTCCCGATAAGGTAACTTGGCCATGGTGGAGATTCCAGACACCCGTGCAACAAACTCTGCGCTCGGCGGAACATTATAACCGGAGCTCTCTCGGTTCGGAGTGAAGCTCCCTCCAGTTCGGCTCCTGCACTGACCCAAAGCTTGTCGGGGAAAAGAGAAGAAACCCGCCGCTGCTGCTGCTGCTCGAGTTAAACCAAAGTTTCTCCAAAATGAAAACATGTCTGACGTTAAAGCAAAATATGGCACGTGCGAAAGGGCCACCTACTCTGCTGCGTTTTGAAGCTCGTGATCATTTTTCCTCAAACCGCATGATAAGAATCGATAATATGCTGTTAAAATTTAACTGACCGTGTACATGTTAGGTACTGAAATATTCACAATGACAGCAGCTGGCAGATACATTTTTTTTATCATTAATCCTGTGCTTGTGAGCATTAAAAATACAACGCAACTTGGAAGCTTGAATGCAACAAAAGGTCATATTTCAGAAGGGAGGCGCGTTGTGGGAGGAGCCTCACATCAAATCAGAGTTCAACTCCTGCACATTACAGCGTGAGATTGTTAGGTTGGTAATAATAATAATAATAATAAAACATATGTACAACGTGCCATACTCCATAAATACTGCATCCTACTATAAAAGCCCGAAGGAGTGTGGCCGGAAATCATTTTATTACTAAATCTAAGTAGCAAGGGAATCGTGTTTTTTAAAAGAAAAAAAATTCAAATGTCTTTGTGTGGCCTTGTTAAACTCTGACATTCAAGTAGATGATTACTTGGAGAAACGGAGAGCCCTAAACAGGCTGTTCTAATTTGGCTGAAACTATCCTGCAAATAAAGCGTGGGAGAAAAAAAATATCTAAATGTTTGAAGGATGGCACAAGCAGTTTTCTAAAAGGGTTCAGTCATTTTAAACTGACGTTAAAAAATAATTAAAAACAATATATATACAGATGCATATCATCTGGTGGCGCTACACCTGGATGTGGGCAATGTGTTGAAAGAATCCATACACCCTGAATGTCTCCTAATCTCCAAATAAAATGGCGCGCCTCCTCATCTTCAGCCCATCCACCATTTTCTTTTTTATTTGCTTATTTGTTTTCATGCCAAATGTTTCTGTACCAGATACGCTCCTCGGATCGGCTGCATCTCTGTCTGCACATCATTCACACAGGTTGATGTCAGGTTTGCGTGGGTGGCGGTGGATGGTGCGCGCGCCTCTGTATCCTCCCTGAGGGCGCGCGCGTGCGGTGCGTCACCAAAGCAGCTTTCATCCACAGAGCCGCGCGGACGCACATTCTCCTCCGAACCTGTCATTACATTGTATAACATCGACAAGCGAACATGGTAAGCATGTCTTACGTTTTCTTTAAAAACGATTTATTTGCGAAGCTGCTATTTTTAAGGTCTAATCTAAGGAAAGTCGGTCATTTCTGTACTGCGCTTTGTCTTGATACATTTTTCGACCTGCTGACGCTCTGAATAGGTAATATCCGTATAATAAATATATTATTATATCCATTTCAGTTTTGTCTGAAATATTTCTCTTTTATAAGAGTTATTCTAAATCAGCGTTCATGCCTTTTTTTAACCACCATGTCTTATTAACTAGTTATCAGCTTGGTTGTCTGTGCCTGTAAGGCGTCCTTATGTATATGTACACGAAATAAATCCAACACTTAGCGAAATGCAATCCATTAAAAATGAAAAAGCAGTTTTACCAAACTGGGTGAAATATTTATATATTTGTCGCCAGAAATTAAATGTATTTCATCAGGAATCCAATGGCAAACAGGCAGAGCAGAGAGGAGCTTCCCAGCCTGCAACATGTCTGACCTAGATAATCTCCTCTCTCTGCAGTAATCCTCTGAGCAATTGGCAGTTTGGTGTCGCAGCACAAAACACACTGCTTTATTTAAAGCAACAAAGATTCACAATTTTTAACCAATTGCTGTCTTTGTAAGAAAATTAAAAAATGGAAGTAAGCAGAGGAAAATACGTATGTTGCCTTTCAAAGAAGAGTTCATCATTCTTGTCCTTGACCTCAGTTTGAATGATCTCTAAATAAAATGGCTTCCTTTGGTGAAAATGAAAAATGTTTTGCTTTGTCTTTCCAGCGTGAGTGTATCTCCATCCATGTTGGTCAGGCTGGTGTCCAGATTGGCAATGCCTGTTGGGAGCTGTACTGCCTGGAACATGGGATCCAGCCTGATGGACAGATGCCCAGCGATAAAGCCATCGGCGGTGGAGATGACTCTTTCAACACCTTCTTTAGTGAGACTGGAGCTGGAAAACATGTCCCAAGAGCTGTCTTTGTGGATCTGGAGCCCACTGTCATTGGTAAATTCCACAAATATTAATATTAATATCTCATTATTTACTGATCAAACTGGAGAATTTATCTTATTGCATTTATCTCTTTAGATGAAGTCCGAACTGGGACGTACCGCCAGCTGTTCCATCCCGAGCAGCTGATAACTGGGAAGGAAGATGCTGCCAACAACTACGCCCGCGGACACTACACCATCGGAAAAGAGATCATTGATCTGGTCCTGGACAGGATCCGCAAACTGGTGGGACAATTTTACAAAACAGGCTCTGGACAAAGCAGTCCCTGAATTTCTCCTAATTTAATAAAGCATTTTATTTGAAGTGTGAAGTAGATGAGAAATAAATTGTTTTCAAAAAAAATTAGCACATAAAAATTTGAAAAGCATTTCTGTTCAGACCATTTTAGTTTGATTCGCCAAAAATAAACCCAGTGCAAAACTGACAAGGAGAGCATTAATCAGAGAAGTAACCACCTAAGCTGCAGAGCTTCCACAGCCTGGGTAGACAAATCCTTTGGTCAGAGACCAAAGCTGAACATTTTGGTCCTGAATCCAAAATCTTCATAAATGACTTAGTTGGTGGCAATTCAATTCTGTATAGGATGGACTTAGTTCTGCACAATATATCACAAATCTGTTAAAATTACAGTGTGTGCAATATTCACATTGTAAAGACTGTTTGGAGCACAATCATTTTGGCTAATATCTTCCAAATACCATCAAACTGCATTTTCAAACTTATGTCACATTCAGCCAGTCTCACAGCAGCAGATGTTAACACTGGGCACTACAACATATGTTGCAGGGTTGGGGGGAAAAAAAATCACAATAGCAGTTTTGTGCACCTCCATATGGAGGTGCACAAACTACATTCAAAGCTGAGACCAAAATCCAAACAAAAATTTGTGGCAAGATTGGAAAATTGATATTCTCCATCCAGTCTGGCTGAACTCAAGGTATTTTGCTAAGATGAAGACTTTGACTTGGAACTGGAACTCAAGGGGTCTGAAAACAAACCAAAGAGTATGAATACAGTTACAATATGTTGTTAAACCTTATACAGCAGGCTCACGTTATGCTTCTGTTACTCCAGGCTGACCAGTGCACAGGCCTGCAGGGCTTCCTGGTCTTCCACAGCTTCGGGGGTGGAACCGGTTCTGGTTTCACCTCCCTGCTGATGGAGCGTCTCTCTGTGGATTATGGCAAGAAGTCCAAGCTGGAGTTCTCCATCTACCCGGCTCCTCAGGTGTCCACCGCGGTGGTGGAGCCCTACAACTCCATCCTGACCACCCACACCACCCTGGAGCACTCCGACTGCGCCTTCATGGTGGACAACGAGGCCATCTACGATATCTGCCGCAGAAACCTCGACATCGAGCGTCCCACCTACACCAACCTGAACAGGCTGATCAGCCAGATCGTGTCCTCCATCACCGCCTCCTTGCGTTTCGATGGCGCCCTGAATGTCGATCTGACGGAGTTCCAGACCAACTTGGTGCCGTACCCTCGTATCCACTTCCCTCTCGCCACCTACGCCCCTGTGATCTCCGCCGAGAAGGCTTACCACGAGCAGCTCTCAGTGGCTGAGATCACCAACGCCTGCTTCGAGCCGGCCAATCAGATGGTGAAGTGCGACCCTCGTCACGGCAAGTACATGGCCTGCTGTCTTCTGTACCGTGGCGATGTTGTTCCCAAAGACGTCAACGCTGCCATCGCCACCATTAAAACCAAGCGCTCCATCCAGTTCGTGGACTGGTGCCCCACTGGTTTCAAGGTTGGCATCAACTACCAACCGCCCACTGTGGTTCCTGGTGGTGACCTCGCTAAGGTCCAGAGGGCCGTGTGCATGCTGAGCAACACCACAGCCATCGCAGAGGCCTGGGCGAGGCTGGACCACAAGTTTGACCTGATGTACGCCAAGAGGGCCTTCGTCCACTGGTATGTGGGTGAGGGGATGGAGGAAGGAGAGTTCTCTGAAGCCAGGGAGGATATGGCGGCTCTGGAAAAGGATTATGAAGAGGTGGGAGTCGACTCAATTGAGGGTGAGGGAGAGGAGGAAGGAGAGGAGTATTAAATGTAGTGCGAGGATGAGTTAAGATGAGCGCATTTCCGCCATTCTGAAGTTAAATATTAGGTTACCACAAGATTCTTTCCTGTCAGATTGGATCTCTAATAAAGTTTCCTAAACTGAAGTCTTCTTGTTTTTATTTGGTCCTGCGAACCCAACAGCTACAGTTTGCAGCTTTATGCTTGAACAAATGACAAAGAACGTTTCATAGGAAATCTGCGAAGGAATTCAAGCATCAACTCAGCTTCCCTATTTGAATGAAACTACATTTTTCTACACAAAAAAAAAAAAAAAAATCAAACTTGCAGAATTTTAAATTCTTTTATTTTTCCAACATTTTCCAACACTAACAAATTTAAGTATTTTAATTTAGCTTCCCTCCACTCCCATCTGTAATATTTGGTTAGGCAAATGTGCAAACTTGGACATAAAGTGCAAACAGCAAAACAAATGTTTTTTTGTTAGGTTTTTCCATGTATTGTGTTCAGAAAGCATGCAGAAAAATCTAGAACTATCACCATTTAATGGTAACCAGGTGTTTAATGGAAATAGCAACTACGTTACCCTACACAGTAGAGCCTAACAAGTGCAATGCATTGTTTTAATTTAAAAAATCTGCATTGGCCTCAAATTTCTGGCTTAAAAATTACTGTGTTTGCAGTGGTTCTCTCTTATAAGTATTAAAAATAAATAAATAAAAGATCTTACATCTTTAACAGCCCAACTCCAAGTAGCCATCAGTATTCTCTATTATCGACAATTCATTTTGGGGGAATTACATTAAGAAAAACAGATGCAGAGACGCCAATGTCTTTTACCCTGAGATTTAAATGCAGAGCACTAGTTAGAAATGGATATATGCTAAGTGAGACACAACTGAAGACTTGTGTGAGATATTGTGTACAACGCACAGAAAACAATCCAGTTACAATTTTGGTACTGGTAAAACAATGCATAACACTACCAGTATTACACTTATTTTAGCTTATAAACTAAACACACAAGAGTTTTCTGAGTTTTGAGTGAATTTATGGAAACATGATGCAGGCCCTGCTCTGATCTTGCCCATAAAGGAGGAAGCCCACAGCAGCGCGCAGCTCTTCTAGATCTAGGTTAGACAGGAAGCTCCTCTGAAGCTCCGCCTCCACTCTGTTCCCACTGGGGCCGGTGCAGCCCTGCAGGAGGACCACAGCCGACTGGCACAGCAGCCAATCAGCCAGCTTCCTCATGCCAGCGCTGTCCTGGTTGGCCAGGGCTTTGCGACCCCAGAGGCTGAAATGCAGCATGTTGGCTGCAACACGAGCACTGGGGCGCTGCAGAAGAAGAATAATGCATTCAGTGCAGATTCCAGTTATTTGTGCTGTTTTCTGGTCCTAACTTATCCTTCAGTTAAGTTAGCAGCCTGCTTTTACCTTGTCTGGGTTCCTCCTGAGTAGCAGTTTAGTGACTAACTGGACATCAGCTGGAACACGGGCAGGAAGAGGAGGCAGCTGCTTCTCCTGGTAGTTTGTGCTGTGCAATCCTGCAGCTCCATAGAAAGGATTCTGCTGTCCGAAAATCTCATAGGAGATGGCGCCCACAGCCCAGGCGTCAGTCTTGGTGTAGTCGATCACCACATCAGGGCCTGGAGCTGCAGTCGCCACCTGGAGGCAAGAACAACACATTTCAATGAGATTTAACACATCACTTTATTGTCACATTAATAAATGATCACAAAGTGTGTTCATAAAGTGTGTTTTTACATGATAGCAACAAACCTCAGTGCGTTTATTTGGTTTTTATGCATTAATTCAACACAAAGTCAAGCTAAAGGAAAATTTAATTTTACAAGGTATGTCTTGATTAACTTTACACTCGGGGAATACAGACTTAGGGTTTTATCACAATATTTTGTGGTATTACTGTGATGACAACAAAAGTGACAATAAGAATAATTTATTACTTATTTATTTTAGGGGCACAGCAATCAGCCCCAAATACTGGTTTTAAAAACATTCCCATATGTGATGCAGCTCTTTAAATCACTAGTTACATTAATAAAGGTGTTTTGTATTACTAAACTGCACACAGTAACTACATTTAATTATATTTTCAAATTTATGATACACTATTTGAACAAAAGGTGAAAAAAACAGCAAAACTAAACTAGCAGTTGCAACAATACATACAGTTTTAGAGGGTTTTAGACAATAGTTACTGAATTTATTTTGAAAATGGTAAATTAAAAGTTAAGAAATTTTTAAAATATAAATAATCAACATGATAAACAACCATCAAGTTTTAAATCTTCCCAAAGATGTGGCTTAGTGGCTCCAGGTCCAAATTATGTCTTAACTAGACATACTTCAGTTTGATGTGCTGTGTTAGGTTCTCCACACACAGGTTTGCTAAAATGTTTAGATTACACAGAGATGGATTCAGTATACAAATAAAATTAATTCCAATTTTATTTAGGGGTTAAAAAGTCAAAATATCCCAACAAAACACATTGAGATGTACAGTTTCAGCGTTACAAAATGTGACAAAGTGACACTTCAAGAGGTAACGTACATCATAGCCATTTTAATCAGCTTCCTGAAGTCTCATATTGAAATATTTCACTTGTGTCAGATAGTATTTACTGTGGTTGAAGTATTTAGACTCACCTCAGGAGCCATGAGTGAAGCGTTTCCTCCTCTGCTGACCCACATGCTGTTAAATGGAAGCTGTAAGCTGGAGTCATTCTGGGTCAGGCAGCAGCCGAAGTCAGTAATTACCAAACGGGGGCAGCCATCTACAAGAAAAATAATGGAAAGAGGGCCAAAATATTAAAGAAAATCTGATAGAAACAAGATTAACAAGTTCTTTTTTTGTTTGTTTGTGTGTGTTTTTACATCTGACCCGAGTCAAACTCTAGCAGTATGTTGTCAGACTTCAGATCCCTGTGAGCAACACCCTGCCTGCACAGATGGTCGACCCCCTCCAGGAGCTGCAGCACCATCAGGGAGCCCTGCCTGCGGTTGGGTGTGGAATCCTGCAGGTACTGCCGCAGTGTGCAGGGATAGCTAGAAAACAAAAACAGGAGCTTAATGAAGAACTGCATGTGTTCAACCTGATTATAAGGTGGGGTGTTTCAGATTAAATACTTTTTCATGACTAGGAAAAGAGTGCGATTGTTTCCGAGGCCCGCTGGGTTGAGCCTGGCTGGCAGCACATCTGGATACTCCTCCTGCGCGCCTGGTAGCAGCGGCACGTCTGCGGTGAAAGCCCGATACACTCTGATCACGTTTGGGTGAGCTGAAACTCTTCTGGGAAGAACTCCGAAACGTCTGCATTACAGAGAGACCAGAAGGATTCATCAGCATGTTTGTAGTTCTTTGATCTGTGCAGCAGGACAGGATTACAAGAATCCGAACACATAATATTTACCCATCCAGGGTAATCTGCTCTTTTTCCTGTTTTAAGGCCAGAGGACCAGATGGGACAAGTTCTTGCGACATAGATTTTAATATCGCCTCACTTGAAGATCCAGCCTGTGTACAAAAAACACACCCAAGAATTTGAATGATCCATTAGTTTAAATTTAAACAAAAAAAGTTTGTACATAAAATTCTGTAACCTAAGTTAGCCGTATTAGGCTAGCATAGCTACCTAGCTTTTCTTAAATAAGAATAATAAATAAATAATCAAAAATATTATTTTGCAAAAAAATTTTTTACTGAATAAAATCTATTTTTGAGCATTTTTAATTGATTCAGACAGCACATCTAATAATTTGAGCTATTTTTAAAGCTTTTATTCATAACATTTGCTGCAGATTACTCACCCCAAAGTTCCACAACATTTTGATAGCCAAGGGGAAGTTTCTTAAGGAGCAGCATGCCGGAGATGGCACTTTCTGGACTTCCTCTTCATTGTCCCTTAGTTCCACCGGTGTAGAGTCGCTTTGTGTCTCCTTAGGGTGAGCAAACTGAGCTGCAGCCTCGTACACGGCCGCATTGGAGCCTTTACCAATCTGGTTCCCTATAATGTAGTCCTCCAGTTTGAATCCAGAGGTGAAAGGTCTCAGTGTGCTCTGGATTTTTTTCTTCTTAAACACAGCCTGCACATTGGGTGGAAAAACAGATTACAAGACATTTCTAACTAACCTGGATCATTTTCACTTTATATTGGGCAAACCATCTCTATACTAAACCAGTAGTTCATAGAACAAATGTGGTTATGCAGAAAACGTTATTTCACTCTTAACTCTTTGGTTCTTCAAGCTACGAGGGGGATTAATTTTTTGGCAATTTTGTGCCTGCCAGTATCTGCATGCCCTGTCTAATTTTCCCAAATATTATCCTACTGATATGAAACTAATACCAGCAGTTTATAGAACTGTGATTATGTAAAAAATGTTATTTCACTCTTAACTTTTTATTTTTCCAAGTTAGCAGGGAGATGCATTATTTGGCAATATGAACTATAAAGCTGTCAATATCTGCATCCCTTGTCTATTGACCTATCGATATGAAACCTGTACCAGTATAAACTCATCCCAGCAGTTCATAGAACAAATGTGATTATGTAGAAAAAGTTATTTCACTATTGGCTTAGTTCTTCAAATTTGGAGTGGGATGCATTGGAAAATCAAATTATTAGCGTGCCAATATCTGCATGCCCTGTCTATTTTTGTCCTATTGGTATGAGACTCATAGCCTTCTCATAGCAACAGTCTTCAGTCAGAAGCCTCTTCAGATTTGTTGCTAGACTGACTGCTACAAGAGGTCATTCCTGGCCACAACATTCATTTGTCCTTTGGTTAAAAATAAAATATGCTGGATGTGGGGGAATGCATAATAATTCTATTGAGGTCTAACCAAACCAAGAATGAATTTTTAAAAGCAGTCAAGATTGCTTGAAGACTTTGAAACAGAACTGCTGAATCAGAATCTACCTTCAGGTCACCATACCTGTATTTCTTGACATGTCGCAGCGCTTTGTCTGTCGTCCTCCAGCTGCTGCTCGATAAGCCCGACACCGAGGCCAAAAGCCAGAAACACGGCCCTGTTCCGAGGCGACGCGCCGGTAAACCTCCTCCTAAAACCGGCGGACTGAAGCTGAGCCGCCAGACCCCTCAGAGAGGTGCGGTAATAGCGGTACCGGGCCGGCAGGAAAGCCTGAGGCTGAACGGTGCGGACCGACGGGCCTACACGGAAACGGTCAGCTCGGAGCTTTGCTGCCACTCGGCCGCCTGATTTAAGGAGACCAATCTGAAGAAAAGACCGGCCGAGCTCCAGCCCTCGGCTAATGGCGTGTTTCACAGACATGATGAACCCAGAAAAGGAGAGTCAAAGAGCCTTTTCTGTGAACCTCAGTCCCGGTTTCACTGTTCCAAGGTAGCGGACTATGGATAGCCGACTGCTAGCGTAACAAAAACAACACCATCCACGCATGCGCCACAGAAGTTAATATTTTTTAAGCGTTATTTCCTTTCTTCTTCTTCTTCTTGGTTCTTATTGGCGGTTGGCAACAAACTTTCAGTAGCATTACCGGCACTTACTGGTATGGAGTGTGGTTCGTATGGTTTACTTCATACATAATCCTACTTTATATTTCTGACTAAACTAACTCTTTTCCATATTTACCTACTTAAATTACCCTATTTGCCTATAATTTTTTTTATACCATTCTTTGTTCTTCTGAACACATTCTCTACCATCTTGCCCTAATCAAATTCTATGAAATAACCTTGTTTTTTAAGAAATCGAATAATTATTAGAATATGTTTGCTTCCCAATTCTGTCCTCAACAATTCTGTTAGATTGAACCTTTCTTTAATCTCTTCACATTCTCTCAACATATATCTTCAATCTTCTTCATACTTATAACACTCTAAAAAAAACATGTTCTATTGTTCCAAACTTCTCACAATACTTATTTTTCTTCTTCTTCTTAGTTTTTATTGGCGGTTGGCAACAAACTTTCAGTAGCATTACCGCAACTTACTGGTATTAAGTATGGTTTGTGATGATCTATAAACTTTCACCTCATACATAATCCTTACTTTATATTTGTGACTAAAATAACACTCACCCATACACACCTACTTAAATTACCCTATTTGCCTATAGTTTTTTTTATACTATTCTTTGTTCTTCTTAACACATTCTCTACTATCTTGCCCTAATCAAATTCTATGAAATAACATTATTTTTTTTAAGAAATCGAATAATTATTTGAATATGTTTGCTTCCCAATTCTCCTCGAAAATTCTGTTAAATCGAACCTTTCTTTAATCTCTTCACATTCTCTCAACATATATCTTCTATCTTCTTCATACTTATAACACTCTAAAAAACATGTTCTATTGTTTCAAACTTCTCACAATACTTATTTTTCTTGTCGGTTTTATGGCGGTTGGCAACAAACTGTTAAACGTTATTTTAGTGACATCTTGCGTTGAAAAAGGGCAACAGCAGGAATTCTTTATTTGGATAAACGGTTAACTGTTGGAAAAGAAACTGCAGGAGTTAAAGTGTCTCTACCTTAACTAGAGAGACCAATAAAATGCAATATATCACAGAAAATCCAAATATCACATTTTGTCAAGTATTGACAATTTAATCATAATCATACTTAGTAGTCAAGACGGCTACTCAAAAAATGGTGTTTACAATCTGCCTTTATATGCGTTCACTGGTTACTTTATTACTTAGGTTCAACAAGTGTGTGAATCATATCACAAAGATTTTATTTCATATTGATATAAAAGTTACACATTATTTGAGATTTGTTGGCTACAAAAATATTAAGCGAATATTTTCTTTTCCACCATATTCTGAAGGTGTCTGTTTTGTTGGATTGTAGAGGCAACTGGACCTCATTCTCTTCTAAAAGAAACCTGTTTGAGATTATTTGAGCTATGTCATACAGAGCACTACACTTTTTCAAATATACATTCAACTGTCACACCGTGATTTATACATTTAACCCACAAGCAGCTGAACTGTTGAATTAAGACAGGATGGTTCCATGCTTTCATATTGAATTTTCCAATTGAAATTGATAGTCTCACTTTGATTAATATGTGTCAATTATAGCCTTCCTTTCTTATTTTTAGCTGACAACAGCGGCACTGTGATGTGGTCTTCTGAAGCTGCAACCAACCTGGTCCAAGGTTTTAATTGTTAAAATACACAAATTACTATGGAAATGTTTGCAAACTTCTGGAACTAGCAAACAGAAGTAGTCCTAATCCAAACAGAGCAAAACAGGAAATGGTGACTGTCTGATTTAATATCAGATTATGAGAAAAAAAATCACTGTGTATTTAAACAGCCATACTTTGTTAATTACTTTACAATTTTCACTCAGTATATAACAATATGTATTTGTTTGTCAGAACATTTTCAAGCATGCTATACAGTTAAGTGGACATGTCAACAGTCTTTGAAATATACATCTTCAAGACAAGGATTTGCAAATCTTTCATCTCCAAAGATAATTTAGGGCTAACTGATATATAATCATTCATACATGAAATAACTTCTGGGGGGAAAAATTGAGTGAGCTCATTTAGACCTTTAGTAAACTATGTAGTTTATCTTGATCCAATAACTGTTAAAATAAAAATGCTGTTCTTTACTAAGTAAAACAAGATCCAATAAAAATGCTTTTATTTAGGAATATGTTAGAAATCTCTTAACAAATAAATTACTACTTAATTGTGACAACCTAAATAATTCAGTTGTATTCATTTGGCATTCAGAAAAGTAATTCTACAGTTTATTCTATGCAATAATATTTCATCCAAATAACCGGAAAAGCAAGAAAGACTTTTGAATCAAGCCCGGGAAAAATGAATACATGAAAATCACACAATGATTTACTATTATGCTATATTAAAAGTTACTTATATTTCCATGCAGATATGAAGGCAAAATTATGCATTAGAAGTTTTGATGTTATTAAGATTAAAGCTAAATGTTTAATCAGAATTGATGATATAGTTGATCCATGGCACATAGTTCCTCACTTTGGTGTAGACACCAGGGAAGTATGGATTTGCACAACTTATGCCCCAGGAGACAATCCCCTCCAAGTTGCCATTGCAGACAAGTGGACCCCCAGAGTCTCCCTGTGGAAAACCAAGCACAGGATGATGAGCTTATCTTACTTAGTCAGAGCTGAAGTAAATGTTGATCATAATGATCAACCTTTACCAAAACAAAAGTTATTCTTCATATACACTTGAAGAATAACTTTTTTTTGTACCTGGCAGGAGTCTTTGCCACCATATGGAGATCCAGCACACATCATGTTCGGAGTGATCCTGGTGCTCCCGTAGTAATAGGAGCAGGGCGGTATCTCTACCACGTCCACAGCTCGGAGCACCGGAGACAGAGCGTAACTATAAACCTGTGTCACCCCCCATCCACTCACAGTGCAGAGATTCCCTCTTATTGGGGGGGTGTTATCATCAGGCAACCTGACTGGCTGGACGTAGGCGTTCAGCACTGCTGGCCTATCAAGCTGTAACACAAACCAGTGAAATGATGAGCAACTAGTCCCTGTTGATTCTGTTACATGGTATTTATTATTTCACCACCGCTCCCCTTCTGCAAACCTTAACAAGCATGATGTCATTGTTGAATGTCTTGTAGTTGTAGCTGTGCACATATATTTTTGAGACACCGAAAACCTGTTCATATCCCTCCATTTCACGCAGGTTGTGTTCACTCAGCACCACAATCATCAAGTAGCTCCTAGGAGTCAAAAACAAGCAGTCCCATTCAAACAGCAACAATTATCCAATTATCGGAATATCCAAAGCTATTCCTGTTTTAAATAAGGTGAAGTAATTACTAAACAGAAGGGCCTTGTATTTTTTCAGACATGATTATTCCATAGCTGACATTTTGTGTGGAAGTCTGGGGTAGTAGTTGTAAAACATTTATAGATCTGATTTTTCTTCCACAGGACAGAGCTATTAGAGTCAAAAGTGGAAGTGGAAACAGCGATTACATGAACCCAATATTTATACAGTTAAGCATATTGAAACTTAATGATTTAAGTAGAACATTTTAAAATGTATGTAGAAATCACCTGTAAAAGATTTACCAAGCAATAATCAGAACAGATTTACAAAAAACAAATTTGTAAAAATCTGTTTTGAATATTTAAAAGGAAGTGGTATTAAAAAAGTGTCAGTTTATCAAACAATATTGACAGTGAGATAAAAGGAACTAAATTGAAATTTGCAAATCATTATGATGAAGCAATGTGGCATTAAATAAGCTAATGTTTTGTATTAGTCTTATTAGTCTGTGCATCAGTCTTATGAGTTGATAAGTTATTCAAGCCATTTCCTTTATTTATGTGAATAGGGGGCAGATATTATAACTTTAAACTTTTTTTTTATCCTTTTCATTCTTGATCTCTTTAATTAACTATTTATTGAGTAAATGAAATAAAAAATAAAATGAAAATGAAACTAAGATTAAATGCAATTTAAATCAAACATCTCTTTGATTTCAGTTCTTACGGTCTCCAGCAGTGGGCAGCAGACACCACCCACTCTCTGTCCACCAGTGTTCCTCCACAGTAGTGCTCCCCTCTCTCAGTCTGCAGGGAGGCCTGGTATTTGATGGAGTATGGTACGACCTCCTGACCCCCGATGATCCTTGAGTCAATGTTTTCTGTTCACAGCAGTGAGCAGGAGGATATTTAGGTTTTGGCACTTGTAACATTTAATGAAAAGACAAGAAAAAGGTTGGTAGGTGTGCAAATTTAATTCAATACCTAGACCAGTGTTTCTCAACCTTTTTTTGGCCCAGCGCCCCCCTAGCACTTATCCAGGTCCCTCAACGCCCCCCAGTGGCGCAAAGAGTGGGTTTGCAGGTCGTGACACACGTTACGAGGCACAGGTAGCCAGTTTTACCCCTCACGTATTGTCGCCTTGGGGGGCAGGGGGGGAGAAGTGCATCGCATCTTTTATGCACCGATGAATGTGTAGTTGCGCCGCTGCCCCTTGCGGGCTACTTTGCACTGACCATTATTTTATTATTGACAATAAAGTTTACCTTCAACCAAACGCCCCCCTAAGGCATCCCAGCGACCCCCTTTTGTAAAAATGTCCTCCAGCGCCCCCTGCCGTCCTCTGAACGCCCCCTGGGGGGCGGTACCGCCCACGTTGAGAACGTCTATTATAGACAGAGAAAGTGCGCCCTCGCCTGTTGAAAAAGGTGTATTTAATGTTAAAGTTACCTTCCCCAATGATATATATACTAGTCAGCCCCAATGACCAATGACCAATGACTAGTGACCCCAATGACCCAATGGCTGTTTCACTCACGGTGTAGCTGAAATGCTTCCTGGGTAAGAACAGTTTCAGTTTCATGGTGATTTGTTAGGGGCCCGGTCATTGACCCTGGCCCCCCGGCCCAACGCTGACTTATTCTGGTATTAATTAGACCACAGATGTCTGTTTACTGGAGGTCTAGGTTGTTCGACGTCCATCATGGCGGAGCGGGCGGATTTCTGAAGACCGTGACGTGACGTGCAAAGGCTCAATATAAGCAAATCAAGGCATGCAACCCCATACCACCCAAAGAGTCGTTTTGTGGCGTCCATTTAAAATAACCGAAGTTCCCTCCACCTTTAAAAGTCCCTGTCTGTAGTTAGGCTGTTGTTTTTGGTTTCTTCTCCGCTCCCTTCGTGGCAAGCAGCCTCCAGCGTGAGGATGAGGTTTTCCAAACCCAGCAGGTATCCGTCCTCTCGGTTGCCTTCCTGCCAGGGAACGTCGTGCCGCAAAGTCTGACCTTCAGGCAGAGCTGAAGTCTTCCCAAAGTCAATCATCCAGACGTTGGCACGGCCGCAGACATGGATGAAGAGGAGAGAGCTGCCGATGACCTGGTGGGGAAAACAACAACAGCAACAGAGAAGTTAAAATTAGACTTTATTATACTCTTCTTCACTGCAAAAAAACCCCTGACTCTGAACTTTTCAGCAAGATATAAGAGCTTATTTTAAGTTAATTATTCTTTAATTTTGATGAAGTACTATTTAACGGTAGTAATGCTTGTAGTTAACTAGACTAAAATACTTAGTATTTTGTGTTTTTGCAATTCAGAAAAGGATAATTTTGTCCTGCATGGCAAAAACACAATGTCCTACCAAGTATTTTTGGGCTCGTTTCGACTGTAAATATCTTAGTAGACTTGAAATAAAACAAAACTAACTTACAAATAACTTTTCAGCAAGTTTTATGTAAATAATTCCTTGATATTGAGGAAAACATACTAGTTATAAATGAAATAATCCGCCAGTGAAACTATGCTTTTTAAAAATCAATACTATGGCCTTATTATCTTGCTGAAAACTTATATATAAGTTTCTTTAGGTTAAATAAAGTTTAATCAAATGAAATATAAAGTTAAAGACGACAATATTTGTAATATGAAGCTTTACAAAGTGTATTGCATTTGTGCAACCAACTTACGATCATAAATTACACTTTTTAACTTTTTTAAAAATTATTTGTACAGCACATTTCAGCAATCATGCAGTTCAAACAGACTTTAGCTATTTTTTTGCAGGACTTTTCCTGTTTCCATTAAACAGTCTCTGATTTTCAGAGTAAAAATCGTTCGTCACCTCGTGTTTCTTGAAGAAGTCGGATATTCGCAGCGCTTCCCGGATCTCCCTCAGCCTCTCCAGGTAAGACGTCTGCATTTCAACGAGAAAAAACCAGGAAACAATGTTTGAATGTATCACTTAAACAGCTGCTGTACACCGAGGCGGGGCAGAAACCGTTCTGAACCAAAACTCAAACAGATTGGCAGTGTGAATATTTGCATTCTCTTCTTGCAATTTAAACACTTTCAATGTGTTTTCTTTACAAATTTATCCTTAAGCTGGTCCGAAATGTGAGCACAGAGACAACAAAGTGATTCTTTCCATCACTGTTCAAACTCTGAACGCGGATGTAAACGCTTACACAGCTTGTGTGCTCTGCGTGGGTGAAGACCGACATTAAGGTGACGCCTACTGCGGCATTTCCAGTGTTTATTTAGATGTGCACAGAAGTGTAAAGAAGGTTCGCTTGCGTCTTCGCGTGACTGAATTCACAGGAAGTTAAATGACTGCCACGTACAATGATGCTGACGTCCTCTTCCACATATTCCTTGAACAGTTTGACGATGTCCTGCTTCGATCTGGTTTTCTTGAAGTCGGTCCGACACGTGCCGTCGTATTTCTGAAGAGGGCAGAGAAGCAGAAGGTAACATGTACATGAAAGCAGAAACCTAACATGAAAGCAGTGTCCTGCTTTCATGTTAAGGCCTCAACAACATCAGTTACACTGCAAAAACACAAAATTATAGCAAGTATTTCTGATCTAGTATCTAATACACTGGAAATAAGACAAAACTAGCTTATGATTTTCAGCAAAGAACCTTTTTAAGTAAATAATTCCTTAATATTGCTGATGATCCACTGGCAGATTGTTTGTCTAACCTGCCAAGTAACAACTAATTTTTGATCAATATTAAGAAAACATTGACTTAAAACAAGGTTTTAATAGGGCTGTAGTGATACAATAATCTCACGATAAAATACACGATATTCTGTTCCCAATATAATATATATTGTATTGCAATATTTAGCAAACGATACAATTCAATACACTTTTGCGATTTTCTGAAAGATTTTAGAGGGACAGAGTGATTTTG
>CAEGAF010036928.1:0-49441 GCA_903067075.1 Micropoecilia bifurca | reverse complement strand
CACGCACGCACGCACGCACGCACGCACGCACGCACGCACACACACACACACACACACACACACACACACACACACAGATACAGCAACCTTCAGAATAAAGGAGCATCTTTAGATTTCTCCGAGTGAAAAACACTTTCCCACACAGGTTCCTCCTGAATATCTTTCCTGATTACCGTGTAAAATGATTTCTTATCCACACAGTTATGGTTTCAAAAAAGAAAAAAAACTTCCAACTTTCTTCGAGGAAGAAAACCCAGAAACTTACAGAGACATTTTAAAAGAGCTACACATTATCACACACCCCCGTACCTCCTCCGTGCCTTTTCTTATTTGCCTGGAGTTGGGTTGAGAACAGCAAAGCTTTTCTCACATCCTTTGTTTGATCCATTTCACACCAGCCCACTTCTTTCTTTATCTCCTCCTGTTTTTTCCTTTCTCCACTGGCGTGCCGCCTGAATGCAGGCATTTACAGTGGAATGGCTTCTGGAGCGCTTCTGAATGAGAGGTTCAAATTTTTAAAATATGCTTTTTTTTTTCTCTTATGTTTCCCTTTCGATTCTTGTTTTACATATTACTACTTCCTGCCGTGTGAATTTGCTGCAAAAAAAAAAAGGGAGTGAATGATTGTGAATGCTTGCGGTGTGACACGAGATCTCGCAGTAGTGCAGGGGAGTATATCTTGTGAAGGGTGCCTAAAACAAAGCTCTGTTATGTGAGTTTGTCTGGTGAAGCACTCAGACACCTGTGTCCATAGACACAGAGCGAGGGGCTTCACTCCCTCACCTTCCTGTCTTAACAATATAACGCTTTGTTACAGTATTCGTAACCTTTTTCACATTTTGTTACAAACTTCAATGCATTTTGTTAAGAATTAATGTGCCAAACCAACAGAAAGCAGTTCAGAAAAGCAACAATGATCACAACTGGGGTTTAAATTTTTTTCTCCCTCTGCTAGTTTTGAACATCTAGACACTGAAATACCTCAACTAGCTAGCTAGCTGTTAGCCGCAGAGTATGGTAAAGCACACATATTTCTATGTGTGTTTTTTTTAAATGCAGACAGCATTTTAACATCTTCCAGTTTAAAATACAAAATGTTTAAAGTAGTTAAACCTGATACAAAATAGTTCCATCATCTACATATTAAAAAAAGATTAGATAAGGCAGGAGTGTCAAACTCAAACACATGCAGTGGGTCAAAATGAAAGGCTTGGTCAAAGTTGAAGCTAACCTTCATATTTTTGACAAGAAATTCTCTATGTTAGCTCGGTAGACAATATGCACTAGTCTGTCCTTTAGTTTGTAAACATATTTTTCTACTTCCCACCTGTACAGAAAACCTTTCATTTGGCCATTTTTTGAAGGGCTGACCCGATGTGTCTGGTTGCAGTATGCGGTTGCTGAATGCCAATAAAGAAGGTGGGCTTGTGGGTCTTGTTTGACACGGAAACACACCAGCAGAACATTCTGGGATTTAGCTGTGTGTGCGCTGTCAGCTCTAATGGACATTTGAAATTATCTCACGGGTAAAACATACTGCCACTTCGGGTCAAATTTGGACAACGGTCCTGAATTTGAGGCACAGCCTGAAATTTGTGAAACCCATATTCTATCTGTGCGAACATACGAGAGAATATTTTCTTAACTTTTTAGTATTTGTCACTGGAACCACCTTCAGTTGCAAAAGCAAAACCAACAAGATACATGGATCAGCAAAATCTGATGACAGACAGTTCTTTGTTTCTCCAAATGTGCTTTTAAAATCTATTCTTGCTTTTGCGAACCTGACATCACGCTTAATTTACAAAGCGGACGTACCGTTCAGTCGCCAATGAAAATCACGAGGTGCTACGAAAAAGCAAGCAGGAAGTGAAAGCGGACGGGGTTTCCTGCTCGGACTTTAATGGGAATCGACACTTTGGAATTGCACCAATTGGTGTCACGGCAGAACTGGATAAAAAAGAACATCATCTGCACCCCCAAATGATTCTGCTCCGTCAAAACCTGTAATAGCTTCACACTTGTCTGTGGCACACACTCATACACACACCACCCTCTGTCGCACACTGAAGACACATGGAAATGAGATGCACACACACACACACACACACACACACACACACACACACGCACACAGGATTTATGCTTGTCAAATATTCCATTTTGAGAGTCTATAAATGATTAATTTGTCGTTTTATGACACACAGCGACACGCCTGACTCAGAAACTCTTTTGTGTGCTCTGACCACAGGTTATCACGCTGCAGCTTGATTCATCATCAAGAGATGCATTGCAAATAGAGCAGAGTGACATGGCGGGAAACAAACACACACACACACACACACACACACACACACACACACACACACACACACACACACACACACACACACACACACATAGAGAAACACACCTCCTGTGATGGTTACACGATTCGATGTGCAGCACCTTGGCAATCAACAACTCTGATGTTGCCATAGGGACTGTAGCATTGACTATAAAAAGAATGGATCTATATGAGGAGGCGGCTGAGGGCGGAGGTGCAGAGTGAAGGAGCAACGGGAAGAAAGGAGAAGACGTGGAGAATGAAAAGTGTGAGAAAATTGGTGCGAGGGAAGGAGAAGGTGTCGCTGAGGGGTTTGAGCAGATCTCACTTCGTGTGCGAGCGCGGGCTTTGGTGCGCGGCGCACCTGCGTGTGCGTCTTCCGGAGGCATTCGAGTCTGCGGTGTTTGCGTGCGTGCAAGCTTCCAGGAGGAGAGAAAACCCACAAGGACAAAATGTGATAGAGCTGGTTAGTAAGTGAGAGAAACGAGGGGAAGAAGAAGAAGAAGGAAAAAAAAAAACTAGAAAAAAGTGTGGAAGACAATTTTCAGCCTCGTTCTCCCTCTTAGTTTAAGCCTACTGCATTGCTCCGGCTTTGCACCATATAGTAAAGATTAGGCCAGTTGAGAAAGCCATAAATTCTACTTTTCTCGTTTCAGAGGTGAACATAAATCATAGCTGCGGCTGGTGTTCCATGGGTTGCATTTTTTTGTGTGTGTTTTCACTTATCTAATTAATAATAATAAAATCTCAGAAAAAAAAGAAAACCAGAGAAAGCCGTCATCTTCTAAACTTGCACGTTGCTTTCGCCGGCATGGCCACGCGACTCCCGCCTCCTTTCCCCAGCCGTCACAGGTACAGAGACGACAAGTTGACTTCTCGCAGTTTCTCCAGGAGTATTCATGAGCTGCGTATCACTGGACTGCAAGCGTGTGAAGACGCATGTAAGAGCGAGAGAAAGGGAGGGAGAGGCGAGTTGAGAGAGCCGGCTTGAAAGCCCCGTGCGCACGACAGATACCACACAGCATATGCAAACGCAAATACAGACACAAATAGAAGCACGGGCAAACACGTCGCGAAAGGCTCTCGCAGAAAAATTGCACAGCTCGTGTGCTCAAATACGGTGAGATGTCTTGGACCGTGTAAACACACGTTTACCCCGCTGGCTGGTGGGGAGGGCAGGCTTCACTCACAAAACGGTTCGACAACCAAAACGGTTCCAGAACCGTTTTGAGGGACGACGAAGCCGGAGATTCCTGCCACAAAAGGACACACGTTATGTTACGATAAACAACTTAAAATTCAGGGTCTTTTAGTTAATGAAGGAACTCTGGGATTAGTGTGCGGTGATTAGCTCCTCGCGTTTGCAAAACCACAATCAAATCATTACTTTGCTCGCAAAACCCCCCCCCCACAAGAAGTGAAACCGAAAATCTAAAGGATCATTTGGAGATGTGGAGACATTAGACAAACAGATTTTTTAGCTTCTGTGTTAGTAGATTTAATTATTTTGCTGCGTTGGTTGTCAGGCAACCAGAATATCCTTAAAAAACAAAAAAGAGAAGAACTGCATTCGCCAAGCAAAAGCTGAAATAGCATCTTAATTAGAGGCGGCTGTGGGTGGATTTCATCACCTTTGGGCGAACAGGCTGGTCCTTTGACCTCCATGTTGATTAGCTGGTTGGTGTAGCTGAATGTTTATTGTTCATGAACCAGAGAGCGGATGCAAGACAACTTTTTAGGGAATGGAAATGTTTTGTTCTAAAACTGTGGCATAAGTGCAAGTAGTGATGCTTAGTATGTTTTTATTGAGGTCATTTTCTGCAAGGTAAAAACAGGGAAACTCACAGTAACACACTGGCCTTTATCTCATCAGAGACATCTCAAAGGAGACATTTTGTATCTTGAACTGAAGAGACGTAAACTATGGAAATCTAATAATTGGCCTCACAAAGTTGACAGGATTTGGTCGTGTCTCTAGTAGTTCCTCTCAAAGAGAGAGATTCATCCCGCCTGCTACCTTCTCCTTTTTAACTTTGCTAACATTGCGACAGGCAGTTACATTATTATGGACTGATGCTGCATTAAGCGAGTCGCTAAAGAATGTTTTTTCTATCGCATTACATCATACCGGGCGAAACCCGAGGTGAGATTAAGCATGTGATTCATGCCTTTACTTTGCTCTGATTTTCTCCACCTCAACCTGTGGAGATACCTCAGTGCAGGGCTCTTCTGAAAACAAGAAAAACTGCACTTCATACAGCTGTATGCGGCAAAATGTTTCTTAATGACAGATTGCATGAAGCCCAAATTGAGATAGCAAAAAAAAAGCAGAAGGAACATAAAGAAAAAAGAATTTAAGACAGTAAAAAAAAATATCTGTGAAGAAACTAGCATGAATGCATTACGCCTGTCTGTATAGTGGAAACCCCTCTGTGCCCTATTTTTGCAAAACATAACCTCTTATCTGCTCTTTTCAAAAAACTCTGCACTAAAAATTCAGGGCTAAAGCTCCAGAAAGACGGATGACGGATTCCCTGTCATGCTCGCACATCGTCTTCCAGCCTCCATTCAATAATCACTAATTCAACAATCCTTGCTTGATTAAATATAGAAGAGGCTGGAAGAGAGTCAGACGAGAGACGAGAGGAACGGGAAGAGAAAAACTCTGCAAAATGATTTAGAAGAGAGGAGCTAAGGAGTGAGAGGGAGAAAGAAGTAGGTATTACTGTTAAATATGTTTATTAGGGTTTGCCAATGAATAAAGCTTTTTTTCCCCTCCCCACTAATAGATCTCTTTTAGCTCCAAGCTGAGCCCAGTTGGGTGATGTGATGTTCTCTCACTCCCACATACTTACTTAGAGCCAAGAAATCAACACACACGACTGAATGCAGAAACGAGTAAACACGTGCAAACAGATGCCCACTTGAAGTACAGTAACCTGAAAAACGATTGATTCATTCTTTACAGTAATGTGGTGTCACAAGCAATCTGAACATTTGTGAAAAAGTAATCAACCCCCTCGTCAATTCATGAATTAACTGTGATTATCTTTTTTTTTTTTTAACTCCTGTTGTTCTCATTTTGTGGCTGTGGTAGATTTGTATGTGTTTCTCGGGTCATTTTGACCCGAAGACAACAGGAGGGTTTGAAGAGATTGGGTCAATTTCACCAGACATACAGCTTTACTTAAATAAGCGGAATCAAAGAAATTCAATAACACGTGACCTTACACATTTTCTATGCGTACACAGAAAAATGTGTAAGGGAGCACACTTTTTACTGCACTGTGGATGTAGTCATCAATATTTTATTTAGGAATATAAACTTACGTATATTCCTGCATAAATGCACTTAGGACTAAATGTGTCTGCACACACAGATTAAACATTTTTTTTACTAAACTTTATGAATGAAACAACCAAGATGTGAATCCATTCAGAACTTGTTTTATATATTTTCTTTTTTCCAATATGGATTCACTGATGCTTTCTGCCTTTAATCAGCCTATAAGAGTTCATTCCCTCCATGAAGTCAAAAAGGAGACGAATCCCGACAAGCGTCTTTGAAAGTAACAGTAACATGAAGGAAGGGGGGAAATAGAATCTATTAGAGAAAATGTGTTTTTCCAACTTTCCCACACATTATTTTCATATGTTTGTGAGCGGATGAGCGGCATTTCATTTTCGACGCCTCTCCCTCTTCTTTTACCTGTTTTCCTTGCCATTTCACGATTCATTTCCTCCTTCAAAAACACGGTTTTTAGCTAAGGATAAGAGAATAACCGTGAAAATACAGCAAATGTGAGACGGCATTTTAGGAAGCAGCTGCAGGGCAACAACTTCCTCGTTCCAGAGAACGAAGGGAAGGAAAAGACAGGGGAATACAACATCATTATTAATGCAGGAAAGGTTCCTTTAAATTGAACCTGTAAAGTATCACTGGACGCTTCTCCTTTCAAAGAAAGCACACTGAGGTCAGGAGGGGAGTAAACCACCAGAAGGAAAAAAGTAAGGAGGAGGGCTGAGCAAAAACGTGAAAGATATTTCCTTTGTTTTGAATATTTATTGTGCTCCTTTTAGGATGCAATGCTCAACCTGGAGTCAAGTACATGATTGAGCTGCGTCCTGTTTTCCTTGCAGATTTTAATGGTAGCACTAGAGTCTAACATGGTTTATCTTTGATAATTATTAATTTAGAGTAAAACATTTATGTATGTCCAACAGGCACTGAAACGTAAACCATTGTGAGAAAGTTTATTTGGTCTTTTTCTTCTGTATTAAGCACATTTTCCAGAGATGGTTTATGCCAAAAAGACGACAGCACCTTGTTCTACACGTTCCCTGTGTTCCTGGTAAACTACAGAAGATTTGGAAAAAACTTTTTCAATTTCCAGGTAAGAGACTGAGGTAATCCATGACACATCTGCTCAAAGATTGGGATATTTGTTTGATACCCTAACCATGCTCTGAACGTCTCCACGTTGTCTCCTATACCTGCATGTTGTCTCCCTTGATCTTTATGATTATGTTTGTTTACTTATGTCCCCTAACGAAACTCCGAGGCCTTTACAAAGATACGCTGAGACGCTTACACACAGTTTAATAATAGGGTAATCTTTTTGCACTTTTAACACCAGATTTTATCTTGTGGTATCAGAGTAAAGAAGGAGCTGAATAAACTTGGCAGGGATATGTACCTGCTGTAGTGTGACATAATTTGAAAATCATTCAAAAATTGTTACCTCTGCTTTAGCAAAGCACTGTGCAACATAAATATGTTTAAGCTAAGATTGTGACTAAATTAGGGCTCGATACAAACACCTTAGGAAGCTTAGAGTAAAGAAAACACTGTATTTGTGTGTGTGTGTGTGTGTGTGTGTAACAAGCCTGGTTACAGACATGGATATTCCCCGTGCCAGGAATAATGTTTACATTGTATGAGCTAAAGCTAAAGTGCTTATGCAACTCGGTGGTGGAGCGGCTGTTATTTTCATTACCTGTCAGGATCGGTATTATGTCATTCTTATGACAGCGCTGGCCAATATGTCAGCCTCTTTAGGCTGAGTGCATCCATCTGTGTTACTATATATCTGACTGTAATATCTCTCTGGCCGTTGGCCAACTGGATCTTGGTCTGCCAGCGTTGCTTGTGTTTCTCAGAGTATCTCTCATGCTCTCCCCTCCGCCCTCGACACCCCCACGGACCTAAAAATATTGGACACAGTGATATGAAAGCAGATGCTCCGGCCAACTTTTTACATCCCTAAAAATCCATGACGAAAACTGACCGTTTGAATTCAAGAATTTCTATCAGCGCCAGGGTCCAAATCTATAGCCGAATGCGCACGTTTGCACTTCCAGTGGTTGCCAAGACATTTAGGAAGGAGAAATCAATTTGTCCGAGAACGGGGCGGCGGAATGACTGATTTCAGGTGAAGCTTTTCCCCCCACGTCGAGTTAAGAGGGGCCACCGGCCCTCGGGAGCAGCCAGTTACTAGAGAAACTCCTGCTGGGGCCACTCTGTTGAGGTTTTCAGCCTGCTCCCTGGGGGTCGCCACCACCACTTACCCGCTGAAATAAAAATCAATGGCTTAATGATCCAAAACAGGAAATAGAATGAGGGGTGCAGGGGAGAAGAAAAAGTAAGTCCCTAAAACAACAAAATGTCTTTTGGCAAGGGACATTCTGTCCTGCACCTTCATTTGTTTGTTTGTGTTGAGAGAAACTTGCGAGGATGGGAAGTCAGTGTATATGTAATGTTTGTGTGTGTGTGTGTGTGCACATGGACAAGCAGCTCTGAGAGAGTGAGCTTACCCTAGCTTAGTGGCGCAAAACATATTGATTTATTGATTGCCTGTTTCACCCCCTTGCCATCTCTCTCTCTCTGCCTGTTATAAAGGCTCCGGGGACTTGAGACTGCAGCGGGGACTGAAAAAGGGACGTGAGGGTGGAAGAGAAGTAGGAGGGGGGAGAGAGAAAGAGAGAAAGGCTGAAAGCAAGGGAGGGCTATCCCATCTGAGAGTTGATCCAGCAGCCTTTTAACCAAAGCCCCTACATCATTCAGATTTATGAACTGAGGTCATGACCAAATCAAAACCTTGACCTATCAGAGAGGATGCCGATTTATAAGCAGCTTGTACTGGGGAGAGGTGGGGACTTGGCAGTCACTTGTATTCTCCTTGGCCCCGGCTTCCCTATGAAGAAAGCTGGATCAGGGATGGGAGGGAGAGGCTGCCTGTAATTTGTGATTACAAGACAGGTTGTGCTTTATCATGCTATCCATGCGCGGTGCCGCTTCAAAAGAATGTCACTGTGACGTGCTCTGTTCTAAACAGCACCGACGGGCCGCTGGAGCGCGGCATGCGGTAGGAGGCCTACAGGGAACTCAGTCTGACAAAGCGGTTTAACGCAGGGCATCGCAAAAATGTTCATACTGCTTTAACTTTTTTATGCTGCAACCTCAAAGTTTGCAGCTGCAGATTGTTGACATCTGTCACTGTGTTGAGACAGTAATGCTACGAGACATATAATCTTTGAAAAAAAATTCAAAGATTTTTTTTGAATTTAAAAAAAAAAAAAATTCAAAAAAAGCCAGGGGGTGGGTCTTACCGCAGTCAATCACAATCCCGTGTGGCTCCACTCATCATGCGATTACTATCCCTCATAAAAGGTGATGCAGCTAACATAACCTGTTGTGAATGCTCAGTCTAGTTAGCATGGCCACCGATGACGGCAGATAAACTTTTATTTCTGTAGCAATAAGTTGTTTCTCCTCTATTTGCACATTTAGTACATGAGTTTGATTGATAGCACTTTTTTTCCATAGATGCTACTTTGCAAAAACAATTGATTGCAAAAAAGACTTGCAGCTGTAATTGCAGCAAAATGTTATAAAGTTGTAGCAGAACAGCGAAACATGCAGATGTTACTTTCTTGAGATTTTTATTTGGAGTCCCCCTCCCCAAAAAAAGAAAAACAATGTTTAATTTTTATGCCACCTTGCAGTGGCACAGTACTTCATGCTGACCAATCGCATAAAATTCTGATAAATAAAGCTCAATGTCAGTTTATGGCTGTTACAAAACATGAAAAAGTAGAAAGGGTACGATTACTTTCTATATTTTAAGACTTAACTAAGGGACTCCATGCAGCAAAACGTATGAAAAAAACCCTCTGAATGCAAATAAAACCCAGAAAGCTAAACTTGTAATTGGTTACAGGACAAACACTAAAGCAACACTGACAGAAGTGTTCCTTTCTCATGCAAGTTCCACAAAAAGGGCAAATTCTTTTTCCCTCAACAAAATAAACAACTTCTCCTTCATTTCATTTATTTACAGCCTTCCAAGACAGTGAATTATGGGCAATGTTTTTGGCACAGAGCAACATGAAGTCTCTTCATATGAACAATGGTTGTACTGCATCCACATTATGTACTATAGCAAACAACCACTCTCTTCTAAAACAGTCTGGCAGTCATACAGGCACCATAAAAGTCACTCCCTGCTATTGTCTTCTTTAAGCAGCAGCACAGTACATTAAACTGAAGTGGGTAACCATCTGAGACTGAAAGTGAGCAAATATACAGCAGTTAATTATGAATGAATGATAATCGCATTAAAAACACACACACACACACACACACACTGCAGTTTTTCTTTCCTTTCACAAGTCTCTGTTAACGTTCAGGCGAGAACGCCGCTTCCAATGCACAATGTGGCAGAATACATGCGTCACCACAGATCTGCGCCGTAACCCCGTGGATTATCTCATGACTCATGGGGGGACGCTGGAGACACGGATCCTACCCCATCTCAGTGTAAAGTCCTTTCCTAAAGCATCCAATGAATTATTGAAAAGATGAAATATGAGTCTCGATTCAACAGCCCTCTCTTTCCCCCTCCCTGGGAGACCCTGCTCAAAGAGTCGTTTGTTGCTATATTTGGCCCTTTTTAAAAAATAAAAAATCAAAGAAGAGGACTAAAATGAACGCATGACAATTAAACTGTGTAAACGTGCAAGAGGGAGTGGGGGGAAAAAGTGCAGCGTCACTTTTTTCCCCCAGAAGAAAGTAGGCGTTTCTGTTCCACTTCATGTTGTCACATAAAGGGCTGGCCTATTCTTCCTGAGAGTGAGGAAACCAGGGAGGGGAAGGCCATTCTATTCTTAAATACACAGCATCGGAAAAATTTGATTAAGGGCCTGAGGGGGGCCGGGCCTGATCTAATAAAGGTGGTCCATGTGGTGAAAGCCTGCCTTTCGCCTGGGATGGGGCGCCCAGCCACAGTTTGCCACGGGACCCCCTGCGGCACTGGCAGGCTGAAAGACACTACGGCTGCTGTGGTGGACAACAAGTTGATTAATCTTTGGTTTAGAGAAACTGAACTCATTGTTTTGTCTTCCATCTTTGGGTCTAAAGACACCCCCCAAAAACATCCTTCAAGATCATTCATTCATTCCTTTTCATCATCCACATCTTTTGCTTCCTGCAGGATACTGTTTGCCTGGGATAACGAACCGAACCGAACCGAACCGTCTCCTCAGTCCAATTGACTCTTGTTGGACATCGGCTTGTCCATCCCAGCCAAACCTGCTTGGATTACAAATGAGAGGATTTAATGGCGCCATCAGTGGCCCTACTCCTCTAATTAAACTCCCAGTGGCTGGAAACATTGCAACACTGCATTGTCTTGGTTGAGGGTCGCCCGCTTTTGGCCTACGAGAGGAAACCTGGAGTGGAAAGGTTAATAGCAAACACCTGTGCGGTACGAGCAAATGTGTAATTATAAGAACTATGGCTGTGAGAGAAGCTTTAATACCTGCAGACTGTGGGATTTCTGCACCTTTCGCTAGAACAGATCTTATGAAGTTTGAGATGAGCAGACCGAGCTGACAATAGGATGCGACTCCTCGACAAACACACACTCTGGTTACACCACTGCTTTCTTTCTTGGTATAAAGAAAGAAAGATGTTATAATGCAGAACATCTTTCCGTTCTGCATTATAAACATCCTAATTTCTTTCACTAAGTTGGGTAAATGTTTTGATAATCGCCCAAATAAACAATACAAATTCACCTTCTGACTTTGACGCAGATAGAAATCTATTTAGCAACCACAAATCTCTTTCAAAGTCATTCAGATCGTTCCTTTCAAGCCGTAACCAAAATCTACAGTATATTATCTGAAGCTATATGAGACATCCTATATCCTATATTGTGTGTTCTTCATTTTATGAAACATAAGTGAAGCTCATAATTGGTAGATTGAAAAACGAGGGTTGTGCTATTTTGGAAATTTGCACCATTTCTGAACCCACATTTTCCTTAATCATCTCTTCCTTTGACTATGATTAAGACACCCCTGAACTTTATGAGTTTTAGCATCTCTATCGTCAACAAGTGCAGTTGGAATCCATCCAAGTCAAGTAAATTTAGTACCAGAGGAAGGGACATTTGTGTTTGTTTGAAGTTTTCTTTTTTGAAAAAATGTTTCTTAGCAATTAATTTTGTACAGCTGGAAGGTCTGCTTGTTACTATTTTAAATGTCATCACAATTATAAGAAAATACATCTGTGGCATCAGAGCTGTTGTACCATGAAAAGCCTACTGAGACCTCTCTGCCAATGCTGGACAGCTTTTGGTGGAGTCAGTGTGATAGCTTGGGGTGGAAAAACCGACTTATCACTTCAGACCATTTCAACGCAGAGAAAAAAATAATTCTTAGGAATGAGAATCTAATAATCCAGCTTTCTCTCCAGAAATGTTAATGTTCAAACATCCGATATATCCGATGAAATCAAACAATTGTCAAAAACAGAACAATGTGTTTGGCACAGGCAGTGAAGACTTGGTAAGTTTTCCATTTTTCTACAGTCTACTTACTTATCTCTGCTGTCCAGCACAAAAAAAGAATTTTCACTTCAAATGTGACACCAAACGAAAAGAGGCAAACAGGCTTTCCGATTATTGCCAATTACCATTGTTACAGCAATGTCACATTAATGGCTCAATAAGATCATTACTTTGTCTTATGGCAATCTATGCAGATACTCTGACTGCACTGACAAAAAAATCACTCACCTCAGCATTACGATTACTTAAAGTCACAAGCAGAGCATGGGATCCACCTTTATTCTCAGAGTAATTTAGCTAACATTTGATTGGCCCAATTGGTGCATTCATAAAGTTAAAAAGTACGAATGATGGCCCAAGAAGATCAAACGGTCATAAAACCAACAAATATGTCCCGATTGACGCAAGTTTGAATTTGATTTGATCCAAGTTTAAGCTAGCCTCAGTGGACCTTCAAATACCAGAAGCAACAATTTGTTGAGCTTGTTGATCCAAAAGCACATCCAAGTGTTGTCATGTTGGGTGTTCTTAAAGAAAACATGCCTCAGTGCTTCTGTTTTTCTCTTGATGGAAATTTACACTGACTCCATAGTGTTGTGTTACACGCTTCTGACAAGTATGAGAGAGAAAAAAAAACTATTTCTAACACAATGTATTTCATTTATTGATCACGGCATTTAAAACACCCAAATTACCAGGAACAAAGATTAAACCACATGTCCACAATTGGATATGTTTTAATCAAAGTCATGTTTTGGACCGACCGCTGATGTTAAAATGCCTTTAAATGATTGGAAATAGCAACATTTCTGGAATGCAAATGTGAAACACGCAAAACAAAGAGGAAATAATGATTGTATTGATCCGCTGAAGTTCACAGGGGACCAGGGAGAACTGCTCACACTCACAAGCTATTTCGACACATTGGTGTTGCAGTATGAGCCCACACATTTTCTCAGCACTGATGTGAAGCAAATGTTTTAAAAGATTAACAAAGGCAGTTTAGAATTAGAGGCATACACTTAACTCAGAAATCAGTTTCGGACTGAATGGCTATTGATAAATACAAACAGATGGTGTCGAATGTGGATTCTGATTTCTGGTGGTGAATATAGTCCTGACTCAATTATCATAGAAACATAACTTTTCAGACCTTTTGTCACTTTCCTGGTCATTAACGAGCTCTTTATCAAACACTCCTCCGATTTCTCTTTTCTCTTTTAGTCCGAAGACACGTGGACTTAATTTATAAAGCACCAACAAAACAGCAGCTCTTAAAACAAAAGCCTTATGCTGCAAGGTTTTGTAAAAATGTTACATTTATAACAACATTCTCAAGTTACTGCCACGGTGCTGGTGTTTTGAAGAATACATTGGCAGCTGCTTGGTTAGTTTCACCTCTGAAACGCTCTGATGACTCACGATGTGCAGGTAAACGGTTTTCTTTCTGGAAACTCTAAAAAAAGAGAACTGGGAACACTGTGCTTTACAGGACATTTATTTAAAAAATATTCTTCTCTAAATCTGATTATCTATAACTTGTTGGAAAGTGGAGAAATTGAGATGGCGACACTTTAAATTTTGCACAAAACGAAACAGACGCACACACTTCAAATACATGGCGGGATATTTTTCACAAATCGATTGTCACTTCCTCAAGATCAGGCCCGCATTGCCCAAGTTTTATTGTTTTATATCTCAATGGAAATGTATGAACAGTTTAAACTGAAGATTGGGGAAATTTAACACTGGGGTAAGTGTTTTATAGTCTCTTTTGAAGTTTTTTTTCCCACTCCATTATACTTTTCTTTGCAGCTTTCAAGTAACCGATGGCAGAGCTACATATTACTTTGAACGAGAAAGTAAGAATAAAATAAACGTTTAACATTTCTCTGAAACATTTTTCTCTTTTTTGTGTGTCTTCTTGGCAGGAAACAAAATCCTTCCCAACCAGGAGGTCAAGTAAAGTGTAACTTTGGCTGACCTCGAGTAAAATCTATTATGCACCGCTTTAGGGACAAAATAAATCCCTCCTTGCCTCTGCAGATGATTCAGACCTGACAAAAGCTGAGTGTTTTTCCATTCGCCACCTTTATGAGACTCATGGACGTCTGTAGAAAAACTGCATATGGAAGAGGAAAGCAATACTGCTGAGTGGGAGGCGGGTTAGAGCTCAGGCTGACATGAGACAAAACATGCATGATAAAAATGAGAAAGGTCAGCAAGAAAGACAAGATGAAGAGGACAAGTTGTCTTCCTCTCTGTTCAGAAGCTCTAGACCCAAAGTGATGATCAGGATATTTTAAACATAGTTTATTTATATAATGAGATTCAAAGAGGGACACGTAGGAAGATGAAACCAATGTAAAGGTTTAACACTTTCAGACTGTGCTACTTTTACCAAAAGAGAAGGGGGGTGAAAAAAGGTAAAAGTAACGTTGTGATCTATGCCAATATGCATACAGGGGTCCAAGCTGCCAAGGAGCTTCTAACATGTGGGGCAAACAAACCTGCTCTCTTGAAAATCTGCTGGACCAAAAACCAAACAGTGTGGTTTTAAGGCCTTTACATCACCACGTCTGACACCAACCAGACTGGCTCCGTAACACATGAAGCACTTGGCCAGGTACTTCAATAATTAATATTCCATAATATGGACATTCTCCTGATTCACTGCAGAGAACTGTACTAAAAAGCAAAATCAGCTGAGAATGTTGACATTCTTCCTTGGAGATGTTCACTGCAGGAAAAACTTAAAGTTGCAGCCAAATCTGCAATGGAAAAGGTTTGATTAGAAGTTCACTCCTGTAGCAAACCTATTGTTTCCCACGTACCACTACAATGCTAGACATTTTAAAACAGCAGCGCAAGAGTCTTGTGTTTTTTAAATTCAAAGAAGAGAATAAAGTTGTTTTCTACAGGTTGCCAGTCCATCGTAGGGCCAGCAAAGGACCGTGGTTTTCAAACTTTGAATTGTTTGCCTTAGTCCTTTCTGTTCCAGGAAAATGTCCTACACTATTCTTGACTTATTCCCAATAAATAAAAGATCAATCAACAACATAATTTTTTTCCCTTTTGGTTCTTAGTAGCTCTAAGTTGGGTATTTCACCAATATTTAACTCGCAAATAATAATTGATCCTAACCATCTTCTAAGTTCAAAGCTACTCTTGTGACAACTTTGTTGTCAATACTTTAGATCAGAGCATCTACCACTGGTTAGAACGGCTTAGTCAAAGTCCAGAGCTGAACATAACTAGTAGGAAACCATAAATGTCACAGTTCACAGATGGCCTCCATCCAAGTCTGACTGTGATTTATTTTAAACAAAATAATAGGCAATTCTTTCTGTCTCTAGATGTGCGAAGCTGGTAGAGACGGACTCCAAAAGAAGTCGCTCCAACTGCTTCTGCAAAGTTTTGACTCAAGGGAGCAGGACACGTTCGTGTCACCTGGGAAAGTTCAAGGAGCATTAATGGTTTTCTATGCTTGTAAGGCCAGACTAAGGCGCGTCCTTTCCCGACTAGGGAACGCACACAAGTCCACTTTCAGAAGTACCTGTGACACACCGGGGACCAGTCACGCTCATAAATGTAGAAAAATATATAGTTGTAGCACAAAAGCAGCTTAAAGCCCCCATTTGAAAATATAATTCTCCTTCCAAAGTCTAATAAAGTTGATCAAATCTCCAGATTTCGTCCGCTCTAACCCCTCTGACAACACCCCAGTCGTTCATTCCTCCGCGCACTTCGTCCATAAGGGAAGTTAAGTGCAACACCTGCCACCTCCTCTCTCGCGCCATTGTTCCTCCCGCTCTTGTCCTCCATCACTCCCTCGCCGATTCCTCCTCTCTTGCCGCACCTTGTCCCTGCGCTAATGAGCGGGGTAATTATGGATAGCCCAGGCCAAAGGGAGAGGAAGAGGGAGGAGACAAAACAGGAGGAGAAGAGGAGGAGGCCCTGCGAAGTTTAGCCTGGTTCTCCAGATAGCATTAGTCCTCTCCTTCCCTCTCTGACACATAGCCCTACGCTTAATTAAACATGCCTCAGAGGGATGCAGAGAGGGAAACAGAGAAAGTGAGTTCATGTTGGCAACGAGTTGGAGGAGAGAGAGAGAGAGGCAGAGGGAAAAGTCAGGGTGATGCAAATGCAGCGAGAGGGAGGGAGAGAAAGGGAGAGAGAGAGGCAGATAAGCTGGTGATGGAGTGTGGGAGGTGGGGACAGCGAGGGGAAAGGTGGGGAGATATGGATAGGGAGGGGTGGAGAGGTGGATAAGTAGTGAGCCAGAGAAAGAGCTAGTGATGTTGATGGAGGGAGGAGCCGAGGTAAGCGAGCTGAGGAGGAAAATGAGGACATCTTTGGAGGAAATGAAACGTACAAGCAAGGGGTTGATGGAGACAAAAAGGATTTAAATAGTGGTAAAAGGAGAAGGGAAGGGGATTACGATAATGTATGAAAATATATCCCGGCGGAGCACCAGCCCTGTTGAAAGTACAGCAGGGAGAATATGCTGGCAAGAAATTTTACAGCATCATGTGAGTCTGATGTCTCCGTTAGCAGATTGGCACGATTAATTTTAGGATTCCAAACTGCTGCAAACAATTAACGAAAAAATGTGTTTCGCGACATAACGACAGATTAATGTTTGGTTTGGGGAACGACTCAGGAAATCATACAGATATTCGAAGGTTGTGGTTGGAAAAAAAACAAACAAAACAAAGTGAGTAAACGGCCCTAAAGATGAAACTGTTTTCATTTAGTTCGCTTTGGTTTAATTGCGATGAGGCCTCTCGTCTTCATGGAGCATTTCCATCGGAGCTCAGGGTTCATTGTATCCAAAAGTGTAGAAATGGAGGGAAACAAAATGCACTCACTCACTCACTCACTCACTCACTCACTCACTCACTCACTCACTCACTCACTCACTCACTCACTCGTTTTATGGCGTTATGCGGTAGGAATGAAGAAAACATCCATCAGTTTTCAACATTTTTGAAACAGAGGTGATGATACTTTTCTCCAGCAGCCAAAGGCACAAGGGTGGTTACACCCTGGACTGTTCACCAGTTCATTAAAGACACGTAGCCACACTAAAGCATAATCATGAAAACACCCAAGGCAATTTGGAGAAACTATTGAACCTAATAGTCATGTTTTTGGACTGTAGAAAGAACCCAAAGGACCCAGAGAGACCCTAAATACGCACAGGGAGAACACAGCAGAGGCTGAAGTGTGAAGTGGATACGGACAAAGGCGAAGAACAAATAAGTAACAGCTTAGCGTGTCAGATTTAAGAAAAATGCTAAATTAAATGGAAAATGTTTACATATAGTGTCACAAAGAAGTCAGGTTCATTTCCAGAAATCTTTCACGTGAAGCTAAGCTGACATTTTATTTATTGTTTGATAAATTGGAAACTTTCCATGGAAATTTTAGAAATTACTGGGAAGCTGTGTTACTGGGACATTTAGCATAATTTAAACACACTGAACCACATGCAAACATAAACATGAACATTTTGTTTAGTACATTCGGAAGTTAACACCATGCATTGAAGGCATTTACAAAAAGATATATTGAAAATCATATTCAATATGGTTTGTGTAGTTCAAAAAATTCAAATGTGTAGCTATAAAAGACTTATAGAAGAAATTAAAAGTATATATATTTAACATTTTTGTTGTGTTTTTCTGTAGAAATATTAACTCTGTAATGATGTCATGTGGCCAGAAATCTCCTAATTGAGCCTCTCATGAGCCTTAATAGTAATGAAAAAAATCTGTCCTTTTGCAGTTAATTTGCAAATGCAGTTGCAAAAAACACAAGTGCTTCATAAAATATTATTTTCATGGATTCAAATGTAATTCTTTCAAAAATACTTAAGCATCCTCTCTGCACACCAACAGGTATAAGTCATGCCTAAAAAAAATTTGAAATTGTGATCACATTGGGTTTTGGCATCAAAAAGAAAATAATACAAAGAAATAAAAATAAATCTTAGCACATGAAAAGAATGAAAACATCCAGTGAACTCATGCAAATTGGTGGGCCCCATTGTTATGAATAATAAACCAGTCTAATAACAGGACAATTATGAATGTGTAATCACATTAACGGGACACGGAGACTTGTTTAAACCTGACGATGGTGACATGCAATTAGAGAGCAACTGTTATCTCCAGGATCGCATCAATAATTTATCACCGCACGCATTTTGTGCATTGCATTGAGATGACATCAATGATTAATAGCTGGAATCGCCTGTCTATCCGTTCTTCAAACACAGACCAAAGAACGGCTGGCGAGAATTACAGGAGAGAAAATGTGAGTTTTGCATGAAAACTGTCGAAGACAGGTAAACAATATGAAAATCAGGCTAACATGGGAGCATAGGAGGAAATAAATAAACCGTCCTACAGCTCAATTAACGATCATTTCACTCCCAGAGCTCTGTGGCGTAAGGAAGCCTAGCAAAACCCAACACTGCTGATAGCTCAGGTTACAGGCGGTAGAAAAAGCTGGTTGTTTTTATTTTCTCTCTCTCTTAAGACCCAGAGTAGAAAATGCAAAGCAACATTTATGTCCCCCATAATAAATATAGTGCCAGTGCAGCTCACTCAGAGGGAAAACGAGAACTTCCACGGAAGTTTAATTAAAGCACAGGAGCACCGCCTGTCAGTCTCAACATCTGGGCTCCGACGGGCGCCGGCAGATCCTCCCAGCGGTTCGCCTCCACGGTGAAGCGGAGAAAATGAAAAGGAGCTTGCACTTCTGCGGCGTGGCACGGAAAAACAACACAAAAAAAGGACGTGAAGGAGCGAAGACGGCGGCGATGGAGGGAGACGGGTTGGAAGTTATTCACCGCGCGCGAAGTTGGAGTGCGGCGCGCGCGCTTAAACTTTAATGAATACAACCCTTAAGACATGATGTAATGAGATCAAGGGAAGAAAAATAACGCAGCGGTCCCAAAAGAGGGACGGAGAGAAGGTGGTGAAATGGGGGGGGAGAGAGGATGAGAAAGAAAATAAATTCTCTGTCATTATTGTTGACTCAGCAATCACTGGGTAAACACACCACAATTAAACTGTGCCCGCTCTGTCCAGCATATGCACAAATCCAGCTATAACTCACTGCTAAATTACTATTGATTCACCGCGTCTAGGTTCTGTGCACAGCTTGCAACAAAAGGAATTGTACATCAAAGTTCTGCCAGTGAGCTGCGGACCGTTTTGAGCGAATAAAACGTGAAAAAAAAAAACCCAACACGCCAGAAAACTCATACATCTATCTGGCAGATGTGAGCGATTATAGGGAATAAGATGAGGATATTCAATTAAAAAACATTCGCTCCCCCTCCAGCCTCACCCCCCCTCCGCCCCCTCATCATCAGTTCTGTTTTCCCATGGCAGACAGCCATGAAGAAAACACATCTGGGAGTGATCTCTGCTATCTATCTCTACAGGCTGCAGCTCCAAAAAGGGGGGGGGGCGTGGGGGGGAGAGGAAGGTTTATGGGCCCTTGTTGTGGCGAGAAGCTGAGACGCTCAGACCTTTAAATAACACCTATAATTGTGAGTTTGCAAACGGCGGACCGGTACAGTATCCAATCTTGGGAGAGTATAGCTACTTCCTGGTAAAGAGGTTAGGTGTTAGGTCGAGGCGCAAAACGCGGGGCTTGGATCTGTGTAGCGAGCTCGAACAAGAAACGCTGCTATCTGCAGAGACGCCGACCGAAAATAATTTGCTCACAGGGGCTTAGGAGAAAAGCTTTGAGTGGAATGATAGAAGTACTTTCTCTCCAAGAAGACAAATAGGGGAGGAAAGCAGGTGAAGGCACGTGAGGGATGCAGATCTTTTCTTGTTGGACTGGCAGCCATCTATTAGCCGCAGTCCTACGATGACTTATGATACTTTTCTGGACACACGCCCAGAGTGAGATGCAGTTATGTGGAGGTAATGCCAAGTGCTAATGTACAGCAGCTCCACTGTCAACTCTTGCTGAGCAACAGAAGCGCTTAGTTAATGGCAGGCTGCTGTTTGTTTGAAAGAGGGAAAACTGGCCTTTAAGGTGTTATAGCCGTTAAGCTCCCAATGAAATATTTAACATTGTTACAGTACAGATTATAAATAGAGAACAAATCGCATTGATTTTGAAATAGCTACTTCAAAATCAATGTGCTAACCATGCAGTGTTGGATATGTAGAATAAGGTCACCTTTTGGAGAACTTTGAATTCTACCTATGGTGTATGAAATGTTATAGAGGCACTGAGTTTTTTCCCCTCATACTCTGATAAAAAAAAATCAGAACATCTCAGTGGAGTGCAAACCAGGGCACAGTAAAAAATGGAGATTCTCGTGTTGAATTTTAAAGTTTCTGGTTATTGAGATGATAAAATTAGTTGGGAGAGCAAATTTAACTTCAGAAAAATGTTGGAGGTTCGCCGAGGTTCCAGCCACTCCTTCAGAAGGAGCAGGTAGTTTTTTATGTTATGAAAAGAGCGAGGTCAGCAGAAGAGAAGGACACAGGAAAATGTCTTTAATGGAGGAATGTCTAGAGATGTCATGAAGCTCACAGCAAAACAGTTCAACTGTATTAATCTCTTAACCCTTTCTTAACCAGTCATGAGCGACTCGGGCTCAGTGGATTCTTTGCGGTGCTAACAAACCTTACAATCATGAGTCAGATTTAATAAATGATTTGTAGAAGTCATAGTTACAGTTGACTGAGGCACTCAAAGCTTTACCTAGAAACATTTCTCAAGAGTGCAAAGCATCAAAAAGGTTACTAGCTACACGAGACTAAAGGTACGTATGGTCTAAAAAAGAGACTAAGATTACATGTAAACTTTTATTCAACCGACTTCTCATAATAAATAAGACAAGCATATCTTTAAAAAATAATAAAAAGTATTAATTTGTAGTTCCCTGCGCAGATGTTCTGGCAGATTACAATCGAGACTAGACCTGGACTGCAACAAAACGATAAGATACCTCAGGTCAGAAACTTGTTGGCAAAATTGAAATATTACATTTCAACCAAAATCTGTCAGAGGTATAGATTATTATGGACGTCGCTGTATGTTATGCTGTGAGCAGGTTAAGCTAATACTGCATCCATTTCACCTCTACTGGTTAGAGAGAGCAAGAAGAAAAGGAAGGTGAAGGTTGCTGTGAGGAAGACGAGGAGAGAAAATGAGACAGGCTGTGGGAGGCTTAGCGATGCCGGTCATCAACCTTTTTCTTCACACACAGACAAAAGGAAAATCATATTTATCACTTTGATCTCACACAGTAAGAAGCGAATGTGTGAGACATATTGAGTGAACGAGTGACTTAACAATGGCCACAATGCAAGAAAATAAAGTTAATTCATATATTTAGCCTTAACAGGATGGATATGGTCAAAAATACTTTACAGATTTCACTTTCCGGTAGCTAAAGTAGTAAAATCTGTGAATGTTTGGCAAGTAAATTACAGCTACAATGAGCAAAAACAAGAAACAGTGTATAAATAAATTAGCGAAGGGCGCCTTGCAAATTCAATGAGGTGATAATAATTACGCCAACTGTTAAACAAAATGACCTTCCGTAAATAAACATTAGATGAATAAGAATGGGTGAATTTCTACACGTGATTTATTTTTCTTCAAATATTAAGGTATTGACCCTTAAAGAAGTGAAAATTCAGCTTTATCCACTGAGGACAGACATCAGCTTTATTTCTCCATAATGTTCCTGTACGATGGTTTAAGCAGTTGACAGTTGCAAACGGGACGTTGTCTCATAACGAGACTCACCAAATAAATAAAGATTGGAGGTGAGTGAATTAACTTGCACAACATTGTCAATATTGCAATCTCAACGCAAGGCATGGACGTAAAACATGGTGGGGTTTCGTACTAAAAATTAAATAAATCCATGCACTGTCTGCCAATCATTGTTCTGGTCTGTCAAAGGGTCTCTGACTCTCACTGAAGCTCACTTCTGATTTAAGTTATCAAAATGATAAACATTGCAATTGCCACATCTTCAATGTCAAAACAAGGAGAATAATTGTGAATTTTTTTTATGTTCATTGCAGCTCAAAGCGTCTTAACCAAAGCAGTAACGCTGGACACTTTCATAATATTCTGCAGGTCTGGGACAGTTGTCTCTGCAGACGATGCTTTCAGGTGCCATCATAAAATCTGCCCTTATAATTGCCTTACTGGTGTCAGTGGTTCATTTTGTGCGAACTTGTTTGGGACAAAGGGGAGCTGCTGTCAGTGCCCACCCTGTTCCAGGAGGGTGGCTGCTGTAAAATGTAGTTCAAGAACACCAAACTATTGTCCCTCTCATGGCCAAGGTTGTCCCTGAAATCAATAGGAAGATAAAAATAATCTTTGTGATTAGAATTTAAAAACATCCAGGGCGAGCAGTCCTGCAGTTTAGTTATTAGCGTGCAGAGAAATCTACTCTCAGAAGCCATTAAAGGAGAAAAATACACTAAGTAGCTTACCACTAAGTGCTCCTGTAAGAGCCATGTCACACTTCTAAGTCCTTTACTACCCATGAAGATGTGTTGCTGTTCTGTAAATGAATTATTGGTTGGGGCTGGACTCTGGCCAAAGACAACCTTGCTGTGGAACATGGTTGTTAATTAGGTCTAGATGTGCTTAAGGGATAACAAATGTGCACAGCCACCACATCTTTAACATCCAGCTGAGGCTACATTTCAGCCGCAGGACCTTTCCTTCCTTTGATAACCTCACAGGCTCCAACCTCAGAGAAACAGCAGCAAAAAAAACAAAAAAAGGAAAAAAAAAATGCCCCGACCTCTGCCATCGAAAGCAAGTAGTTCATGCAACAGCTTAGTCATCCTTCACGTGCCGCTGTTATTTTGTTTGGCAGCCAGTGGAAAATTCATTTGTCTGTTTAATTTCACAGGTGCCCTCAACACGCTGATCGACAATGGGCACCGGCGGCGAGAAGGCGGCCCCATCTGTGCGCAAGGAGCGCCAAGGACCCTGAAGAATTTGCTCTTTGCCACCAAACACCTCCGACTGCAGAACGCAGCCTGGGTCGTGCGTCTCTGCTCGTAAGACCGAATGACTGGAAGAAGGCACATGTCTTCTAATGATCCGTTCCTGGAAGTGGGCATCACTGAGTACCATCGCTAGCCCTGTTGTTACAGCCAGGGCACGTCTGGGATGACAAAAAGGTGGAGATAAGAAAGGAAGGAAGGAAGGAGAATTGCTGGTATAGCAGAGAATCTGGGTGACTTGGACTTCTGTCCAAAACTGTTACAAGGTTGTCCCGCGAGGACCATAATCCATCAAAGTGATTTTTCTTCTCTCTTTTTCTTCCACCTCCTCCTGTTCCACCCCCTGTCCTCTTTGCAACGTAATCATTTTCCTCTCTCGGGGTGTGACATTCATAAAGAATGCTTGTGCAGGTGCCGCCTCTTGCCAAAGTTCGGAATCAGCTTTAGCAGTGAACTCAGACTGTGAGATTGCCAGAGGTAAGTTTCTGTACAATGCTTCTTGGCAGACTTACTATCGACTGTCCTCCTCGCCTCTCCCCTTTTCTCCTGCCTCTTCTTCTATCCTCTTGGTTTTGGCAATGTGGAGCTTAAATAACGCTTATTTTGTATTAATGGTCAGAAAGAGTGCCAAGAAAATTTGCCCCCCCCTCTCTTACACCATCACCGCCATCATCAATATAAGACTAGATGAATCCAGGCTTTAATGTAAGTAATGCAAAATTCTGCCCTGAGTTTCCATTACAAATGTGCAAAAAACTTTTTGGATATTCTGCTTATGTCAAAAAAAAAGAAAAGTAAAGATGTCACAATTGTGTTGTTCCCATTAAATAAGAAGTGCACTTAAAATTAAACATGAATAATCTTGTACATGGGATACGTCACTAAAAACTATGGCGAAAACAGACGTAAACACTTATATAAGATATATTCATGTATATTGGCTACCTATGTGGCGTTTTAGGGAAGTTGTAGTCGAAGATTTAACAGAAGAGCTACGTATTCGACACTTTCAAATGACAAACTCAATGTGTGACGAACTGAGCGACGCTGTGAGACCTGAGGTTTCAGCCAACATGTTGTCTAAGGATGTCAGATCCTGAAAACAATCACGTTGCTGCTGTTTACAAACTGGCATGATGGGAAAAAGGATTCCTTTGCAACTCTGCAAAAACAGTTGAATAACTCCTCATCCTAGTGCAAAAAAAACTTTAAGCGAAAAATGTGTGTGTGTGTTTTTTTTAAGTGGCAAGTTGTGGAAAAAAATGAATTACAAAACACTGTTAGAGGAAATGCAGCCAGTCTGAATGTTGCAGCTGAACCTGAGATGCATCATTGTGACGTGTCAGACGTATAAGATTGTCCCAATTTGATGATCCTTTGCAAATTCAGGTCTTCTGCTGTTGCAGCCCGTCAGACTCGTGATCTGATGTGTGGTGCATTCAGAAGTGGTGTTGTGCATACCTTTATTGAAGCGAGTGGATATTTGTGCTGTTTTCAGGCCAGCCTACAGATTCTCCATTGACCTCTAACACCAATAAGGCTCTTCAGTGAATACTTTCTCCTACCTGACCTTTTTCTTTAAACCTGAAAGGTGTCTGCGTATTAAACTCCCTGCAGATTGTCAGTTTCTAAACAGCCGAGTTTCTAAACAACCGTGCCATATTCTCCTAAATATACAATTTCTCCCCTCTTGTGACTTTCAGTTTGTGATTCTCATCCCATCCAGCTTAAAAGGCTTGCTGCCAGGCGATTGGCTGATTTGCCGTTTTGTGCTCACAAGATATTGTCAGATGACACTAATAAAACAGCCAGTGAGTGTAGATGCCGTCAGTTCTTTTGGTCATAATGAATCCAGCTTTCTGATACTCCTCAAATCCGCAGGAAGTAGGACGGAGTCTGAAAACTCATCCTCGCATCTGATGGCATTTTTCCATTAAGCAGTGTTTCTGTAAATGGCAAATAGCGTCCTTTGGGAAAACAAACAAGGGTTTGTTCTGGATTTCTTCGGGTAGAAGAGTCCTTTATTTGTTGACAAGAACGCAGATGTTCATTCCCCCGAAAACACCTTTGGTGTTCAGCGAAATATCCTTTATTCAAAGTTTCTAGGGAGCTTTGGTGTTTACTTTTAGTTCCAACATTCACACTAACAAGCTGTCTGACCGTGCAAACATTATAATCACACAAACCTCGCAACTCAGCCTGGCTGATGCTAAACCTTCCCCCCCACCACCTCCTCCTCCGTCTCTGCAGAATCCTATTTCATTAATGACGGTGCACATTTTCGGTCTATTGATGCGCAAGTGTAGCACGGCGCGTTTCACAGCACTTTGTCAAATATGTAGACAGCATTAAAACACACAGCCGTGCTCAAAGAGAGGTATGGGAGGAGGAGAGGAAAACAAACATCATCTGACAAGTTTGTGGCACATTTGGTTCAGACAGTGTGATTCCCTCTGGATCTGTGAGTGGTGGAGAGGAGAGGAAGTGCGGGAGAGGAGGGAGGGCAGAGCGGGAGGGAGAGGACTGAGCAATTGTTCTTCCATGTGGAAAGGTGAGAAAAGAAAAGTGTGAAGGGGCTCAACCGGGAGGAGGGGTTGTTGGAGTGAAGGTTGCAAAGCGAGGGGGAAGGATGGAGAGAGCAAAGTACGAACGTGAGGCTGTAAGACAAAGAGAGGGAGTTGAATATTGCAGTGGGTGGGTGTTTATCGGTGGCTGCTGTTAAATACGATTTGGAAACCTCTCTGGGGTTTTTTTTTAGCTGAAAGTTTGTATTTATGCTGATCCATCACCTGTGGGGGATACTGAAAAGTGCAAAAAAAAAAAAAAAGTACAAAATTAGGCCAAGAGAAATCCTTTCATGCACTGTACAATTCAACTGAACAGCAAATAAATCTGTTTGCACGCATTAATTTAACATTCGTTGTCGTCTACAGCAATCTTGCTCGCTGACTCGCTGACTTGGCAGTATTTTTCTCTCCCTTCCTTGGAAAAGTTTTGCATGTATGATAACATTTTTTAGGAACCTTTATCAGTAACCCCCACTGAGTGAAAGCTTTGTACAGTAAGATTGATTTTTAGTAACATCTTTGCAAACCCTACATTTACCAGAAGTATCGGGAAAATCTTAATACAGCAGCAGAGCTTCTCATTTCAGAATAGTCAGTCTTAATAACACTGAGAAGGCCGAACGCTGAATATTAATCAACTGTGCTAAAAAAAATCTGTTATTTTAAGGTGTGAACATTTAAACCACCAGGTTATTTCACATTTCTGCTTACATGCTTTTCCAGTTATCAAATCATTTCGATTTAAAGTTTTATGTTTTGCATGTTAGAGGATTAAAGTCGTTTTCTACAACACAGTGCCACCATGTTTTGCAGAGGAAACTGCATAACAGCATATTGCATTTGAGTTATTTTCAACGGAAGATTTAAGCTGGTATTAAATTGAACAAATAAATGTTTTTTTTCTTTGATGAATGCATCAACTATGTAAAACAAAGTTCTGAAAATTTAAAAAAAAAATTTGAAATTGGAGACAGAAAAATGGAATTTGAAAAAAAACCCCAGAAAGGTAATTTCACATGGATTATGGCAAATTTTCTCATCACAAAACAGTTATGCTGTTATCAGTTATTGACTTTTGTTTAATGATTAAAATGTTTCTGTTTTAAAATGAAATTGTAAAAACAAAAGTTGTAAAGATTTAAAAAGACTATCAAGTTTTATTGTTTTTTTTGTGTTGCAGAAAAGTCTGTTATGGGTGCCAGGGCACTTTAGGAACAGAACCTTATGTTCCTGTAAGGTTCTCTTTATGCCATATGAGCCAGAATGTCCACATTTACTTCATTTTGATGTAATACTGCCAAGGCTGCAGTATTACATCAAATGTTCTGCCTTCGGCCCATCATTGATGCCCACACCCATGAAATTGGTAATAAGAATAAAAACATTTTGTTCCAGGTCTTTCCCTGGTTAGTGTTGCATCTTTTAGAACCCGTGTTGAGAACAGTTTGGCTGCTGTTTATAGGCATGAAGTAACTTGTGCATCATTTTCTCCAAAGTACTGACCAGGCTGGTCTTCCTGTCCTGAAAGGTGGTGACCAGTGGTGATATTTCTTCCCTTCCCTCTAAATGACTGCCAGTTTCAAAACCAAATTCTCCTCAATGCCTCCTCCATGTTATGGAGACTCATTTAGCAGATTGTTTGACTGGACATCAGTTGCCAGCCAAAATTGGATCTGACCTTTATCAGACATGTTTGCAATAAACTGAATGAATTTACACCTGGCCAAAGGTGATGTTGATGATGCCTAAAATCATCGATTTTACACAAACTTGCTCAAAGTTGCTTAGATCAGCACTAGCCTGGGATCAACAAAGTGTGCCTGACTATCGGATTTCCTTCTCATCAAAATGCAGGAATCTCCTGATTTCTTTGAGTCTTTTTCTGGACATCATTTTCCTTGAAACTGGGAAGCCTCGTCCCATCCAGAGACAGTTTAAATGATTTGCTCCACGGATGTACTAGAGGCCGACGAAGGCTTTTAAAATTGGCATCGTTTGTTTTTAGCGTTTCAAACATGAAAAGGAAATCCAATAAGTTTTTAATGAATCATATATATACTTAAAGGTTTTGTTGGCTCTGGTGGCCTTTATTTGATGGTAGTTTGACAGGAAGGAGGGTTTTGGGAGGGGGGGAAGACATGCAGCAAATGTTGACAGGCTGGGAATTGAGCCTGCGACCATCAGTATGATGACTAATGCCTCAATGAATGGGTTGTGCTTTGCCCCTGCACCACCACAGCACCCCAGATATATATATATTTTTAATCAACTAACCCAGATCTTATTTGTTTTACAGTAGTGCTGATGTCCAATGAAAGACTCCAATGAACAGGTTTAGGCAGTTCATTGACAGCAGACAAAGTTGCTACGCACAATTACCATTTCTGGGCATCCATTTTAGTTGTGGGAACAGTAATTAAAGTAGCATAAAAAGTAATTACGTTTATCAAGTTTAAATAAAAAATGTCTAAATCTTTTATTACACTTTACTACAAACAATTAGAGCAGCGCACAGCCACAAATGAACAGTTGTGGGAATAAACTGCGATTTCTGTTTTTTGCAAGCTGCAACCAATTCACATAAAAAGGATTTGCTCATCATTAGCTAGACGACTTTACAGCCTCATACCCAAATTTCCCTTTCAGACCTCTGAGCATGACGCTTGAAAACCGCTGGACTCTCTGGGTCAAATGTTAAACAAACAGCCTGTCCGGCTGTTCGGCATCACATCTCTGTGTTTATCTGTGTTTGTGTGTGTGCGTCACTCACACACAGAACGCTCTGTGGCTGCTGCTCCGAGCTGCTGCTCCCAGCAGTGGCATATCAGGCCGTAATGAAAGCTCATCACCCATACTCTGTCAATGTGGACAAGCCCTCTCCGGTTCCCCCCCTCATGTACGCGCGTCCGCACAAACAGAAACACTTAAGAGGGTGAGTCAGAGCAACGGTTCTCCTGCGTCACGCGCACATAAACGCTCGTCCGGCAGAGGCGAGGCGGGCGGCAGAGGCCCTGCCAGGTTATATGGAGGGACAGAGAGCGCTGAGTTACTGCACAGTGCAGCCACTCTCCACGGCAGCACCATACAGAGTCCATAAAGCATGATGGATGGCCTATCATCATTTACCTCTTTGGTGACTTCTCAATGCTGTCACACCCTGCCAAGCACATGCAAGAAAGGCGAGACACACCGACACAGACAGGCGAGCGAAGGCAGAGTATAACGACAAAAAAACAAAAGGAAGGCAATGCGCAAAAATTATGCTAAAGTGGGCATCGGGGAGAGTGGCAGAAGGGGAGAGAGGAAGAGAGAAAAAGCAGAGACGGATGAGGGATTATCTTTGATGTTTGCTAGAATTCAAGCACTCTCAATCACACACACACACAGTCACAAAAGAACTGAACCGTCCTCTGTCCCATCTCTCCTTTGATGACAGCACCCCACACACAGAGGTCGTATTTAGAGCATGCAAAATCTACTGTCTCCTCCACTCTCCTCTTGTCCTCCTCTCTCCGCCACGGCAGAGGGAGCAGGAGGGGCCGAAGGAGAGGCGAAGGCAGCGAGAGAATAACGGCGGCAGAGGAGGAATCATCACCAGATGTGGCTGAATGACACAGTGATAGTTTGCGCGTCAAAGCGGCTGAAACGTCAACAGGAAGGCAAGACGAAAAGAAGGCGAGGACTGTAAAATATCTTCCAAGAGGGTGACAGTAGCCAGAAGAGGCACCGGGGAAAACGGCCTGAACTTCAGTACAAACGGAGCACAGCTCTGAAATGAGAAGAAGGCGAGCTCGGAGTTTTTTTTTAAAACCTTTTAAACTTCAGACATCCTCCCACTCGTTTCTACTTCCTCTTGTGGAGCCCATTTATAGTTGTTTATTAGGGGCAACGGGATGACTATGCATTGCACTGGAATAAAGATGCAGAATTTATGCGAGCTCCTAAAAGCCAGGATTGTCCTTCGCTTATTACTTGGCTTTTTGTCACCTCTGACCTTAGATGTCTTGTTTTGCCCCTGCAGCATCAGAAATCTCTCTCATTCACACTTTCTGAGGCTGAATCATTTGGACTAAAGCAAAATGTGAGTTTTGTCTGCTTATCAGATTCAAACCATGTAAAAAAAAGAAACAAAAAGAAACAACCTACCTGCAGGTGGAAAACTATGTTCAGTGTGGATGAGCGAAAAAGAAAAATGAAAAAAAGCTTGTCATCCCAAACTGAGACATAAACAGTAGGTCACTGCCATTAAACAATAACGAGTTATCCTAGGGGTGTATGATGGCTCACAATATTAAAACAGCACAATGTTTCTCAAGCCTAAGCCGTTAGTATGACTGAATATGAGCAAGCAAACACTAACCCCTCACTGCCTGAATCTAATAACAGTAAGAAACAGATGAACAATATTTTGCCATGACTCATCTGCTAAATTAAAGATTGTACTAATTTTAATTAGATTATTTTACTGATGCCACTGTTGCTAAAATAATCCTTAATCTTGAAAGGAAATGCATCATTGGGCTCCTCAGCTGAATTAAAACCTGATGAGGTTTGAGGGAAGTCTGTGAATTTGCTGCAGCTACGTCCCACAGCTATTCTAAAGAAAGGAAGACGTTCTTGAATTGCCTTGTTGTGTTTCCTGTGGCTTCCTGTTGAGCTGCTCAGCAGCATTTGGTCACAAAAGTGTTGAAGACGTGCAAAAGAAACCTGCAACACTTTTTGGATACTTCCAATCAGGCAATAGGCTATTAGCTAGCAATGACACTAAAGTTGGCATCTGCCTAGGGGCTTCCAATACTAAAGTAAAGGGCTTTCTTACAGTTTTTCGTGTCTTTGGACTGTTTTTGATCATCTATATTTTAAAATGTAAAATATTTCATCTAATCAAATCAGAAGTGGACAACACCAACATTAAGACCTCCGTAGAAACAAAGCATAAAAAGACTATTTTTGTAGTTTCTCCTGAAATATTGCTAAAATCTTGGCACATTTTCATTAGCCACAGTCACCTGCATTGTCTTTTCAGCCAGTCAATATCTATGAGTTATTATTATGAGTATTGTTTTTCTAAAGAAGCAACTGGTCCCAGTCCTCTGCATCATGTGTCCTGAACCAAAATGAAATATGCAAACCTAAATTGTGTCACAGTCTATATATTTTAAATGTACTCATTGAATACATGAACCCTTCTTGAAGTTTGATCAAACAAGTTTGGGACTTCAAAGGTTGCTACTGACTTGCATGTAGGGTTATTTCTTTTAATGAGTTGATCATCTTTGAACAACAGCAACTTTTTAGTCTTCTCTTATTCTGTAAAAAAACGACCCGGTTTCAGCTTCCCAAATCAGGTGTTGACAGCTCAATGAACCCAGCGTATGTGAGATTTCTCTTTGGTTACATCCAGGTTTTGTAGAGTATAGAAATAACACAGGTATAATCAGGCGGAATGAGGAAATCCTTAGGAATCTGCAGAAAGCATTGAAAGAGAATCTCTCCACCGGTTGCCCTTAGAGAAACAGAAAGAGAAACAGCATGAGGGAGGGATGTGGGGGTGCTGCCTCTCTGGACAGTGTCTATTGATCGCCACCTGGCACAAATCACCACAACTTTAGCAAATTGCTATTGAGAAGTGACCTGTAATGCAATTACTGGCCAATCCGGGGTCTTGGCTGCCATCAATTATTAAAAGCTGCCTGAGTCGTGCACCGCTATCCCGTCTGAGCCGGAGCGTCATGTCATTATCACATCTGCCGGCCACTGGCTCGCCAGCTGCTTCAGCTGAAGTTGGGAATAAGATTTTCCAAGTGCCACTTTGCGGTCGGCTGAACATATTGAATAACTTGATAAAAAAAAGAGCAAAACATCAAAATACAATTACTAAAGTAAAGTAAAGCTGAATGGCTTTCATAACCCTTGCGGATTTAGGTTTAAGGTTATTTTTTAAAATTTTACAGACACGTTTTTCCCGACTGGAGTGGTTCAAATAAAGTCGTGACTTGAATCAGATAGAGAAGCTACAGATCAAGGTGATGGACAGGAGGCCTTCCAACCTCAAACGAGCTAATCGTTGAGGATAAATCCTCAAAGTTCCAATGAAGAAATGCAAAAAGTTGGTCCTTCATTATAGGAGTGGTTTGGTTCCTGTAATACCAATAAAAAAAAGAAATGATGACAGATTTAGCTCTTCTGAAGTGTGGCTCCCAGTTCCTGAATGGTGTTTCAATCATGGTTATGATTTGAGCTGCACAATTCTCCAATCGCAACAGCCATCCAAATATCTCTGTGAAGAATATTGCAATTGCAAATGACTGATTGATGCAATATTTGGGCAAGATGCTATATTTCAATAATCAGACATTCCCTCCCTGTGTCTCAACTCTACGCTTATTCTGACTGTGTTCAGTCCTGAACCTGATGTGTATCTGTAGCGGCTAAAATAAATTAGGTAATGAGAGTGGAGGGGGCATTGTGCAGCGGTAAAAAGTAAAAAGAAAAATGTGAGTTCATCATAATCAAAATCATCACCGCAATTGTCAGCTATTAAATATTTCCCTGATATTGTACGGTCCTAGTTATGGTAAAAGGAAAACATGGATTCCAGAAGTATTACAGTACTGGTAAAATGTGACCTTTACTTTGAAACGGCTATCAGTAACTTCATCCACTCGTCACAAAAATTACTAGTATAAATGTTTAGGGCTTTAATGCTCTATTTTAGCTCCATGAGAATTAATTAATACCAATTCTGGCAGTTCTTGAATTCATACAGAATCAAAAAGATGGACACAGGCTCAGGTAGATGTAAGATACAGATAATAATAAAGCAAGACCAGTTTGGGAGCCGAAAGAGCCGGCTCTCTGACAAGAACCGAACTTCCCATTGATACTTTGAAACACTTACATTAAGTCCAGAGAGTAACTTTAACATCTATTAAACAGGACTTATAAGCAATGTTCATTGCAAAAATAAAATGTCTTAAAGAGGCAGTGAATACAATAAAAAAAAGTCCTTTAAGGCAAGCTTTCTCGATAACCTTTAATTTCATAACAGCGGTAGGTCGCCTTTGAAAAACTGGAGACCATTGATTAAGAGAAAGAAGGAATATGGAGCGAGATGCAGAGTATACTGGGCTCCATGCTGTTCAGTAAAAGCTGTAAGAGCCCTGTAAAGCCTCGGGGAAAAATGAGATCATTGAATGAAAATGTTCTCTGCTGTTTCAAAGCATCTGCTCTGTCCCACACTGACAACTGAGCAAGAGGCTTGGGGAGCTGAGCAGACAATCCCAAATCACACCAACGCCCGACACCAAGGGAAGGTATAGAGAGCGCGGACCAGAAGGTGCTCCCACCATCCATAAAATGCTACTCTAACAGATAAATTAAGCTGTAAATGTGACTGATTTATTAGAATTTTATCGTTTCCAGATGTATTTCTTTTTTGTGCCTTAGCATTTAATGTGCGTGGTAATATATCTGAACAAGACACAATGATTTTTTTCTCCTTTAAAAAAAAAAAAAAAACTCCCGACATTGCCACACTTACTGTGGTGGAAAAGACAAACTCTGCTGTATTTCTTCTGGGCTTGAGAGCATGAAAAGACAAATAGATATAGCAGGATGACATAAAGATATTCTGAGAAGAAAATAATATATATATAAATTCCTTCACTGGCAGGATGTTTCAAAGCAGCTGGAGTTTACTCACTACAGCAGCAGCAGCAGGAGGTAAAACTGTGACAACGGCAGAATGACTATCACAACCAGCTTATGGAGATACTTAAATCTGTGAACTATGCCTCTGTCCTCTCCCCGGCGACAGTCACAGGCGCTGCTGGCTTTACATCAGTAAGGAAGAGCAGCGCTCCGGAGCGGGACTTATGGAACGACTCGAGTCGTACAAGGAGAGGATGGCTGAGTTTTTCTCCGCTCTTAGACAACGATTTGGACGTCACAAAGGAGGGATCTCTCTAAGATCCCTTCACAGAAGAAAAAGAAATGTACATTGAGGGAATCTTTAAAACCCGTTTTCTTCCACCATTCTAGTGGGTACACTGAAGAGCCCTAAATGCCAGCTGTGACATTAACACTTGTAAATGCTCAGCAGGGAAGGCTGTTGTGGATGAAGAATCAGTGGTGCACTGTGAGGCAATGCTTTTGCAGATCAATACCGACTCAAGAAAAAGGACAAGTTGATTTCAGTCTGACAATAGCCGGTGCCAGTATTAAAGTGAGGCCCCCGAAAATAGCCTGCTAGCAAGGCCATCTCTGCAGAGGGAGGTTTCTTCTCCTTTGCTAACATCTGATGTTGGAGCAGTTGCACTGCTGGCCAATGTTCACTCTCTCCCTTTTTGAATGAGATTAGCATTTAAAACTGGGTTATCGCCATGGCACTGCAGTTGTGCTCAGTTTTAAAAGGTGTGTAATTTCACATATGGATAATCAATCTATTGACCCGGCGGGGGAAGCTGCACCACTTCTAAAATTAGTTGGCTTATTGGACTATAGTGAACTGTTGCCTCAAGGCAGATGAATAGTTCTCATTTGTACAATCTGCTCAAACTCCACTTGGCAATGGGAGGTTGTAACATCAGGCCTAAAGCCTAATGATAATGGGAGCATTCAGACTTTATATGACAAAGGACGGCATGGAGGCTTGTAATGATGTTACAATTAGAGTGCAGTTCACATTTTAAACCTCACGGGGCTTTAACCAAAGCTATTGTATCTGCCCCAAATTAGGTGGACATCGAACTAATTCAAGCATTCAGAGATTAGTTAAAAGCGTAAGCATTTCTGTTTTGCCAAATTGGTAATCCTTGGAGTGAAGAACATTTTTCCTGCCGTACATGTACAGTGCCGTCATAAACCATAGACCAACATAAAACAGCAAACGATTCTGAAAAAACAAAAAGATGTGACGGGTTATGAGCAACTTTGTACAGGAAATATTGGTATAAATTTCAGTTTTTGTGGCTGGGGTGTGTCACACAAGCTGAGCGGTACTTACTTTGAGAAGTGATTCTACAAAGTATTTTCTAACAGACCTGCATGTTGTTCAAACAGGAAACAGAAAAAACTCCTGTTTGAAATTCCACTCGAGAAATAATAAGTCCTGCACAGTACAGAACGGGTTGATGCTGACAGTACAGTGACAAAAGAGTTTTCACACGTTCAACAATCCAACAGGCACTTTAGTTCAGTTGAATTAAATAGTACTGACAGCTTAGGCTCATTTGGACGAGGCACTCTAGTTCATTACACAAATCAATCAGTGAATCAATCAAACCAAAACCATAGGCATTAATCTGCTAGCACAGCCTCCACTCAAAGCCCGGATACAGTTACCTTTCCACTTCAACCTAAAGACGTCTGAGCTCAACGCCTCTGTGAACACTGCACTCTAAAAAAGTGTATTTGGGTTGTACGTCATCTTACGGATTTACTTACATAAATCTCAATTAATTCTTTAGCTTGAGATATGACATTTGACTTTTTTGTGTTCAATTAACTTAAAAGTTACAAATCTTTAACTTAAAGAAACTTTTTATTTTTACTTTACTTGAAACAATTGAGTTCAATGCCAGTTTCGTATCCTACGTCTGACCAACTCAATTTATTGTGATCATAAAAACTCAATTCATTGACTTTATCCGACTTAGACTGCACTCTCAAATGTGTACACTTTTGAGAATTAAGTGAGATTAATGTAAATAAATACACTTTTGAGAGTGAACGTTTGAGTGTACACTACAAAGTGCACTCTCAAATGTATGCACTTTGTAGTGCACACGTCTGAGAGTGCAATTTTGAGTGTACATTACAGAGTGCATAGTTTTGAGAGTGCACTTTGGAGTGTGCACTACAAAATTTACACTTTTGAGAGTACGTGTTAGCACTTCTGCACTCTCAAAAGTGCACTTTTAAACTCATCTTAAACACACTTAATTAATTCAGTTAAAAAAAACTTGATCAATTGAGTTGGATAGACATAATTGAATTATTTGTTGCCAATTGAAACACTTCAATTAAGTTGGTTCAACTAATTTCTTTTTCCAGTGTAGTGATGTTCTTTTATTTTCTTTTTAAGTTTTGGCTTCCTCCAAAAGGCACTGTTATTATGCGAGAACAAAAGAGCTTTCTGCCAAAAAGCTGGATTTGTGTATTATTGCGCTGCATAAAATCAGCATATAATTGTGTGCTGATATCCTTTTTACTGGAAGCAGACGCTCTAATGTAGAACAAAAAAAAAAGGGTTCAAGACAAAGGTGCTCAAAACTGTAGCAATAGGTCACATGTAGATAATAGGCAATTCTCAGTCCCTCTATGAGGCATAATAAGAAAGCCTTAATTAAAGAATTATATTATCAACAAACAGTGTTTAGCCCCTGAAATGATTCCAAAGCCAAGTCTTCCTAGCTGCTGTCCGCGAAGGGAGTCTCATTTGAATTTTTATTGCAGGCTTATGACCTGCTAGATTCATCCTACAAAGTGCCTCGCTTCAAGGCTTTGCACTGGTTTGGACAGGAATACCGTTAATTCTTTTGTTACGCAGACCACCGCTAATAAATGCAGCTCTTTCTTTTTATTAGCCGTGTACGACTTGAAATAAGTCACTCCGCTGATCTACGAGTTTAGAAAAACCTGCCTGCCTTTTTTTTAATGCATGTGCCTATTGATTTCTTTAAAGTTGGAGTCGTTTTAGCTAAAACTCGCTTGTGTTTTATTCCAGCTTTCTGACAGTGATTTTGTATTCATTAGATGGAGCACGTTATGTGGCAAATGGTTTCTTTTAGCTAAGGGTGATTAGGATAGTTGATGAGGTGACGGCTTGGGGAGAGGGAGGCGACGCTGCACAGTCAGTGGCATTAGTCACATCGACGTGAGGCTATGCCTCCTGAACATGGCACCTCCAATCTATAATCTACAAGAAAGGATGAATCTGGAGCACTTGTGCATGTTTTTAGGGGACACAAAATATAACTGAGCATGGCCTAATCTCCCCCATCCACATTCAAACACCTCTTCACCCACTTTACCTGGGGAGCCTGGCAGTTATTGACCAATGAGGGCGACTTATTGAGAAAAAGCTGCCATGAAACTGGGTCGCGGGAGCCAATCAATGTCATGGATTTTGTTGCCCTGGCATTATCTCAGCTGAGTGGAGGGGGTGGGGGATTGGAAAAAAGAAACAGACACAAATCAGTTGGTATAGAGGCACCTCAACTATAACTCTCCTCCCACTCCCTCCATCCACCCACTCTCTCCATTCTGCCTTCAAACACCCTTTGCACTTTCTTCCGTCCGACTATTCATTTGCCGTCCTGTCTTTTCTCCGGTTCGCCTGCCCCTGGGCTCGGAGCGCTGCGTGTTTATGTGTGTATGAAAGCTCCCTGAAATGACGCATTGATTCTCCGCGCTCTATATTTCTCATCTGGCTCGCTATTACAGTGAGAGTCAATCAACGCCATATTTCTCTCCTTACCTTCTTCCCCCTCTATTTCTCTTTCCGCGAGTATCGCAGTATCATGTCGGTGAATGGGAGTGTTTACGAGGAGTGTTGAATTGCAGTTACAAGAGACGGGTTTGGAAAACGAGTGTGTTGGGAGTACCAGCGGTGTGCTTTGCACGGTATCAGTATGTGTGTGCTTCTATATATATATATATATATATATATATATATATATATATATATATACTTTTTATTTTAAAGTGGATCGGGGTTCTGCGCATTCAGGAGCGCGCGCCTTTGTACGAAGGGCAGGAGCTCATGTCAGTTCTGTGGCCTTTACCGTACTGTATTTTTGACAGTACGACTGAGGAGATGCCAGATCTATTTTTTATTTTTATACATGTGCTACAACCTCTCTGAGTGCAGGAGGATTCGCTGGAGGGTATGTGTCCTCAGCGGTTTGCGGACACGCCACACCAGCTAGTCCTGCAATAGCTAGGCCTGTGACCCACACACACACACACACACACACACACACACACACACACACACACACACACACACACACACACACACACACACACACATGCGAAAACCACATCCACCCACTTCTGGGGACTTTTGCCAGAATCAATAGAGGAGCTTTTTAATGCTTCTTGTTGTAGTCTGAAACTGGAGTACAGAATCACAAGCACTATGGCGAGGATACGATGTTTTTGATGTGCCCGCTTTTTACTGAATAGGTCCGTCTCACACACCCACTCCCAGAACTGGAAAACAGAATACTCAATTTATGCTGTCATATTGGTAGATATTTTTTTTTCAATGGTGGTAAGATAAATTGCACAGCTCACATTCATTGTTTGTAGGCCTAACCGAATATTTGCTGCATAGTAGATTATGAAAACTGTGCAGATGGAAGTGAAAGGTCTTGCCCCTTTCAGACGGGTTTGGGAAGCAGATGTGTTCTTCACGTGTTGGTGTTTGTAACACAAACGATAATCTACAAACGACTATCAGAAAGATGGGAATTCCAGCTTTCCCCAAGCACACATCAAAATCGTCTTAAAACAGCTGGACAGCCTTCCCATCAAACTACACTTACTTTGTTTAATAATTAGACAAGCTCATTGTGAAAATATTCAAGAGGTGCATATTCTTTTGCAAGGCATTGCAAAAGGACATCACCTCTAACTTGACCCCTACATAATTGCTCTACACGTCTTGCAGTTCTCCCTACGGTTGATCACGAGCTGAAGTTAAAACGGACTCGCTTCGTGAATTTTTAGAACTCATTTACATGATGACTCAGAACTGTGGCAAACTTCCAGTTTACAGTTGCTACGTAGCGATGCTTGAGAGACTGTGCGGCTCTCAGAGAGTCAATGACGATAAATCTGGTAAATCCCATATACATAGGGAGTCAGCGGGAGGGTAAATGTTGAATGAAATGTCTTTAGGAGCTAGCTGTAGGGGCTCAGAAGGAGTTCAGACAAGCTGAGCAGTAAAGTCAAAAGGAAAATCTGGCATAGTGCGACTGAGTGCCGGGGCGCACTATGTGTAGCTTTAACCCAGGAGGATTAAAAAAAGGAAAAACAGACAAAGCATGTAGCACGAGCTGCACTACAATGGAAGACCTGTAAAGTCGCATACTGTAACCTCGGATTGAGTTTGCTTTTTCTTGAATGGGAATTAATTCATAGAAATCTTAAGTGTGTTGTTCAAGTTAGGTTACAGCGGCTCCTAATTTGACAGCATTTTCTCCTCCCTGGTTTTGTATTAGGCAAGATCAAAGAGGCGAGAGGGAGCGGAGAATTAAGTTTGTTAGAGAAAATGAATAAGAAAAGAAGTGCAGACAAGCTCGGTGCAAGTCATGATGAAGCCATCACTAAATCATTGGCCTACTTAATAACAAAGAAGATGATGCCCTTCAGAACTGCAGAGAGGCCAGGCTTCAAAGAACTCATGAAAATAGTTGCTTTATAATTGTTTCACTGGGTGCTTCTTATTTTTTTTTTTATTACGGAGCCTTATTAGGCTTTTGCTTAGCACTTCACTCCTCACAGCATATGTCTATAAGTCTTTAAGTTAATGGTAATTAAAATCTTGATTTGATTTTTCTAGAAATAGTTATGATGATTTTGTTTTATCAAATTTTATTTAATGAATTTGCAAAGAGACTTAATTCACAATGCGGTCATATGTAATAAATGAGAACATACATTCCAATTAAGCTGGTTTGTCAGATTAAAAGCATCTTTTCAAAAACATTTAGACCGCATTTTTGTATTAAAAAGGTTTTTTTATTGGTCTGCTGTCATATTCTAATCTTAAATATCACATTTTTGTTGCTGAAGGCAGAAGAGCTTGAAGTGATCAGTCTCTGGGTAATGTTTTATTAGTGACAGAGTTACTGAAATGAACACACTTCATATCATTTTTTTAAAAATATATAAATATATATTTATAGTTTGACTGGTGCTTATTTGAATAAAACACAAAGTGGCAGTCACTCAAACTGAATGGGCCCAGTGACTGGTCCATTCATGTTAAATGAAGATTTTTGAGTTTTCTTCTTTCTTTTCAAGGCCAATAATACTGAGGTATATGCGGCAGGATGCTAAATGAGTGGAAGCCCAAGTCTGAGTATGCCTTTAATTTCAGATCTGTCCCTGAACAGCTGAGTGACTTTCTGCTTCCTTTTTCAGTCTACAGCGTCACTTATCTGTTCAGAAATCCTATCCTATCACGGTTCCTACACTGACCAATGTCCCCTCTGGAATTCCTTGGAGAAATAAAATGAAAAAATAAAAATGAGCAAGCAGAAAATTTTTTTAAAACTCCTTTTAAGAACTTCTGCATTTGCTCTGTTTGTGGTACAAGAGAAAATAGTTGGTCCAAATAGCTTCCATTGTTCAAATTGGCACAAGTTTAGAGCAATAAAACTTCAGAGAAGAAAAAAAAATCTGTTTTGCAAAATCTGTTTTGCAAAACAGATTTTTTGCACCTGTTTTGCAAAAAAATCCCTGATTTTTTGCAAAACAGGTGCAAAAAATCAGGGAGATTACATTGGTTCTTCAGTCCCCCCTTATTTTTATTTTTTAATCATTCTTAAATGTTTTTGATGTTACCACTTGTTTCAGTGCATCAATTCACCATCAAAACTTTCTCTACGTGGCAGAACCGAATAAGAAACGCCCAAAGAAATTGTCATTTATCACGAGTTATCCCTCGCTAGCATCACCTCGGCGTCAGTGTCTTTGCCTGTCACTTGTTTATCCAAAAGAACCTCCCGACACCACAGACGCTAAGCCTCACCCACACATGTTCTCACCCCTCAGTACTTTGTCTGCGACTACATCAACAGCCTACAGCCATGCTTACCAGGCATTTCCACCAGGAAGCAGAATCCCTTCTTCCCTGAGCTGACTTGACAGCAAAAGGAAGAAAGCTTGGTGGAAAACTTTTCAGAACATAAGGGGTGCTGCAGAACTTTGAGGATAAAAAAGCACACCAGGAGATGAAGAAAAAAATAGGTAGGTGGCTTTTAGAAAAAAAGGGGGGGATAGGGGGAATTTCATTTGCAGAGTTTCTTTTTTTTGGTCTGTGTGGATAGAGAAGAGAGAAGAGGGGCGGGGGACACTACGAGGCAGCAGGGGGGGGTGGAGGTGGAGCGTGGGGAAGCTCTCAGTGCCTCTTCCAGGGCCGAGTCGTCGCTTGGTTTCAAACGAACTCATTTATTCTGTTTTGCTGGCTTTACCTTTAACTACAACAAAAGGCCGTTTACCGTTCCGCCTCCCTGAGCGCTCGGCTTCAAGGTTTGTCTACCATCTGGGTCTGTCCTGTGGCATCGCTCCTCTTTACTTCACACTCACCATTAATCTAGTTCAAACCTTACTACCATGCCCTGCTGAAAGTAGAGGATAGTAGTAGGAATTAAGCAATAACTAAGCTATTAATGATTGCTAATTAATGCTATTAATCACCAATTAATAAGCTATTAGTGGATTGCTAAATAGCATTTAATTGTTAAACAGTGTGTTAAACAGTGTGCAGGACTTTGCTGATGTATTCACTTTCCCACAAACTATGTTTCAGCCTCAAACCTCAATGTAATTTATTGGTATTTTATGAGCATAACAGTGAAGCAGAAGGGAATTACATATGTTGTTCAACTGTATTCATTCCCTTTTACTTTCATACAACTGAAATGCAGGCCAGATTTGCCTTATAAAGGTCACCTGATTGCTGAGGAGAGTCCAAAAGTGTGCAGCCAAACAAAGATGCAGTAGAAATAGAGCAGCTGCGAGAAGGCCTCAAAGGTTCATTAGAGAACATTTGGGAACAAATAGTGTCATGAAAACTAAGGAACATATGATCAGGGACAATACCTGCACTGTCAAATAACATCATGCAACCAGACCAAAAGGTGTTTAGGAAAACTTCACAGGGTTTCCCCCAGTGTATTATAAGCCTGGCGGCCCGCCATGCTTTACTAGCCCCGCCGTCAGGCTAAGCGTTGCTTGTTTACCAAAAAAAAATAAAATCGCTTTTTTTGTTGTTTTTTTTAAGCCGGGTTGAAAGCCCGTCTCTTTTGTCTTAGCATTTCACTAGCAGAGCATATTTAGTCCTAAAGGATATGTTGATAGTAGATAGGCTTATAGTTTATGCATTTAAACCTGACAGTTTGCGGACCAATCACAGCTGGCGCCTCTGCACTTTGCCTCGCGCGCTGCCGCTGCTTTACCTCGGCGGGATTGCGCGCGCCGACTTTCACTCAAACTGGACACAGGCTGACCTGTATGGATGTTTACATCAACTTACTGTGAAGAATTATGATCCTTTGGAGAACTCTGAGTAAGAGTTCTCCAAAAACTCTTCCATTGATAAGGTAAGAGCTCCAAAGAACGAGTCAGCTCTGGTTGTGTAGCTCCATGTGAACTGCAGGAATAACTTGATGCGAATTCAGAGGCGCGTTGTGAAGTGAGAATGATTTATCTTTGTGAACGAACAATTATATGCAGCATTTACATCTCAACACACTGCCCAGCATGTGGCTCTGTGTCTGTCTTCCCTGTAAAGTTTATGTCTGTGGTCCCGGTTGGCCGGAATGTTTATGGATAACGAGCAGCGCTAACTTCGTCGTTTAGGTTCAGCTTTCGCGTTCTCCTCGGAGTCACGCATCATGCTGATTTTATATTATTTCATTATTATTTTTAGTATTATTTTTCCGGTTACACGATGCATCAAACCGTATCAAAGGCTTTGTCCACTTAGTCATACAGAGTTAATGCGCGCGGAGATCTGAGAAACTCGTCCCATAAACTCAACCAACAAGGATGGTTTCTGTGACGATTATTAAAAACTCAAAAGACACGAAATGGAAGAGCTACTAAAGCCACATTGGAAGCATTGAATTAAATCTCCCGTTTGTTGCGCATCTCTGTGTAGTGCAGCAGATTACAGGGCCGGTCCAAGGCTGTATGAGGCCTTGAGCAGAATTTGATTTACGGGCCCCTTTTGTTCCTAAAAGCATCATCACCTCCAACAGCTTCTGTGTTAGATTTAGTGAAATATGGGAGAAGGAAGTCGTTTAATTTTCCAGCCTAAAAAGGTATTTGCAAATTCAAAGATTAAACTCCCAGCATCAGATTGTTGCTATGGTAACAAAACAATCTAACTATGAATATTGTTCTTTAAAGTTTTACTAAGTAAACTTGCCAACTCCTTAAAATCTTGGATCTAAATGTTAAACAATTTAAAATCTTTTAATTTATGTATGCCTAAACAATTGAATAAAATTTAACAGCATTGATAATCTCAATAAACAAGTGTTACATTTATGTATCTGTGGTCTGTTTTAAAATATTAGTGTTTATGGGGCCCCTGAAGCCCTGATGGAGCCGCACAGGGGCCCACAGTAATACTTTTGCATTTCCTGTCAACTTAACATCTTTTAATACAAAAACACGGTGGACCGCCGGTGGACCGACTCGACACCCAGACTCGACCACCGGGCTTAGCAAGTTTTCTGGGGGAAACCCTGCTTCACATGAGAGCATCATGACTGCAGTGTAACATAGTAGTGGAAGCAGCATGCTGTGGGATTCCTTTCCTTCATAGTAGACAAGATACAAAGGACCTGAGAATGGACTAGTTTTAAGCTCATTATGTGTTAGAATACCCTACTCAAACTTTGGGCCTAGTCAAAGTCCAGACCTAAACATTATAAAAAATAAGTGGCAGTGAGTTGCTTTAATACTCTAAACCGATCTAGAGACATTTGAGAAAGAGTTAGCAAAGATGTGAGTCTTTATAAAGGACAAAGTGGCGTTCTGTACTTTTAGCTGTAATTTTCTATATGAGCCTTTATTTGTAGGATAACTGACTTTTCTGTTATGTTACCCTTTCATAACGCTATGTGTTATTCTGTTACACAAAATCCCGATGGATACATTAAAGTTTGTGATCGCAACAGGACAGCAAATGCTGACAGGGTGTGAATACCTTTGCTGTATTTCAGTGAAATATGTTCAGATGGAATGTTTAAAGGATTGTTTTTGTGCCACAAATAGTTATGTCAAATGGATAATAAATTGGCAAAGCACAGTTTTTAGGAACACAAAATCTCATTCTAGTTTGGCCAAATATTTAATCTCTCCTCCTCTCCTTCCATGTGTCTCTGTTCCCTCCCTCCCTCTTTTTCTCGGAATAATATGCCACTGGGAAGTAAAAGATGAAGAAGGAAAAAAATAAAACAAAAAAAAAAACTCCGAGCACGGATCCCCACTCCTCCGCTCTTCTTGACTGCACGTCTGTGATGTCATAATCACTCACATCAAAGGCTGCGCGCTCAACACGGCGACTGTCAGCTTCCCTGGAGGCGTCATTAAAAACGAACAGTGCAAACCAAGCTGGGCCTGACAGAAATGCATCAAAACTTCCCAACGCTCGCCGGCGCGTGCGCCGAGCCACACCACGCCACGCAGGCATTCAGGTGTGTGCGTGTGCAATTAAAAAAAAAAAAGGAAAAGAAGAACAAACTTGCACACACACACACACACACACACACACACACACACACACACACACACACACACACACACACACACACACACACAGCCACGCAACTGTGAAATCCCCCCGCAACCCCCAAATCATTTATGCACTAAAGAAAACGCTCACACTGCACAAGATCCCTGAAACTCACATGCAGAATCTTCTGATGAATGAACTGGAGCTTCTCCTCCATCTCAGCACCAGAACTGGGTCTTTATATCATGTATGAATAAGAGCTCGGCATTCAAAAAGAGCATGCCATGCACGCAGCTGCACTGTACATGTGACTAATAACATCCACAGCGCCGCCGTGACGCAAGCGTGCGTTCCACAGTGTATGCCACAGACCCAATTCAGAGCACGTAAAGTGCAGAAAGAGCCCACATCCATCCGCCCACCCAGTTTTCATCCCTCGCTGTCTATCTCAGATGTTTGGCCCACACACTCGGGCGCAAGCACACGCATGCGCGTGCTCGTTTACACAAACTGGAGGGGGAGATATAAATAGTACGCGTATGATGTGATATTGTGTGGTTTCTCCCTATGGGTTTGTGTGTATGTGACTGTCAAAATGAAGAGAGAGAGAGAGAGAGAGAGAGAAAGGGGGGATGGGTGTGAGAAATGGGAGGGAAAGATGGGCTTCGCTTAGATTTGCCTAATAGTGAACCCCCACTACCAGAAAAAGATGGAGATTCCAACTGGATTTGAAATAAATATAAGGTACCACATGCCTTAAAGACAATAAAAAAGTGTGCGTTTGTGTCAGACTGTAGCTGCGTTCTGTTTGTATGACTTACTCCTGGCAGGGTCTTCTGCTCATGCAATGCGTTCTGGGCTTTCAGGGCTGACTCTCTGGCACAGTAGGTGAGGAAGGCACAGCCTAAAACACACACACACACACACACACACACACACACACACACACACACACACACACACACACACACACACACACACACACAGCAAAGGGAAGAAGCAGAGAGAGATGGTTAAGTTTTACCTTAACTCGTCAGAAACATAAAGAGGAAAAAGTCTGTATTAATCATTAAAAAATACTCAAATATGACACACTGTAGAAAACCTGCAGCCACAGCTCTGAAACTGTCTAAACAGGAAATTCACTATGTCTGTGGGTGTTTTGTGCACAATGAACTACAATCTAATGACTGAATAAACAGAATGTTCTCCCCCCCTCCCCCCCCACACACACACATTTTACTGTGGAACAAATGGGAGCAAAAGAAGAAGAAGAAAAAAGAAACTGTGTGGACGTGTGGCGATTTGTGTGCTCTGTTGTGTGAGAGCACCCATGCCAGAATCGACGCTTTTAATCTGACGAAGCTTTCTCCCTGGCAGTCTGAAATAGCAGTTATCCATTTGTCCATCGCACCCTCCTGGCTGCTGTGACAGGGATAGACAGCCTGACAGCTTCTCCCTCTCCCTCTCTCTCTCGCTCACTCCCAGGCCCCCCTCCTCCGCTCCTCCCTCCATTTTTCCGTCATCTCCCTGCTCCATATGCTCCGAGACTACCCACAATCCTCGGTTTTGTTAGCACCTGGGTTGACATGCGGGGGTGGAAAGAAGATGGAGATGCAGGAGGCACGAAAGACGACAAAGCCGCGGGGAACGCGTAGTGTTCCCTCGCCGCCCCTCCCCTCCCCGCCCCGCTGACAGAGACTGTCGGAGCTGACAACCTGTCAATCTGCAGATCAAGGCTAATGATTCATGTGTTTGACAGTTTAATAAAACACATACAAAAGCTGCTGCACAATAGGCAGCAGTGTTACAACACAGCTTCAGTTCATGTTGCATCAGCAGGTGTTTAGCTTGTTTACCCCTCCGACCTCACTTCCCTCCGCAGAACATGTCCTCTTAATTAACTTAGTCTATTTTAGTCCAATCTAGTGGTGTTAAACATTAAAACACTGTGATATTCCTCATCAACGTGAGAACTTGCTGTCAAATATGTGCACCTAAGCTAAATATTACCACTGCTTTAATAGTATTATTTATGTTTGAGACTCTTATTTTGTAGTCAGAAAGGAAGCGGTTTTAGAGCTGCAGTGTTGGGTTGACAATGAACTTCTCTTTTGGCTGGTCACCTGCGCTGCTGCCTGCTGTCCATAATGACTTACTCAAAATAAACCGAATATTTTCACAACTACAAGAGCAGCATAATGTAGTCTGGGTCTCAAAAGGAAAGAAATGTGAGATTACTGCACAGGGTCAGAATTAACATATTTTTACTCTCAGTCCAAATAAACAGTAGAAAACATATAGTTTTATCTCTGTCTAAAAACATTACTAAGAGTGAACCTCATGCTGTCCCACTCCCTCCAGGGATTTGAGTCGTCAGTTTTGACTCCCAGCTGTGCTAATTTAGATCCTTGAAAAGTATTTCCAGGAAAAACTACCATTTGTTGCAGTTGGACCTTTTTATGTTACTGACTGGAGAACTGTAAAATTTGGTCAATAAGTCCAAAAAGAAAGTTTTTGGACTTATTGACCAATTTTCATTTTTTCTTTCAAATGAAATCATTTATTTCACTCCAACAACTCTACATCCCATAATATCTTTGAAAAGTGTATATTTTAGTCTAAAACCACTAGTTCCTAATAGAAAGAACCAGGGCCAGTGTATTTCACCTGAAGTATGCCATAAAACATACTTGGGGATATAAATAGAAAAATGGTAAAGTCTCTACTTTTACATGACATTCTGCTTATTTAAAGTGGTAAAATTTGCCACGTTTTTGTTACATGCCTACCTAGTTGATTACGTTTCATTTCGGGAGCCATGCCAGTTGAAGGCCTTTACCCGAGTTTCTGCCTGTATTTTAGGCAAAGTACGTTTTCTGATGGGTGATTCCTGTATAAATAACTGTACTGATTGCGTCTCATGCAGCGCTCTCTACAGGCGGCTACTGCAGCAAAGAAGCTAAACATTTGTGTGGCAACATTTCCAGTAACGGCTTGGAAGAAGAAACGGCGACAGTCAGGGATCGTATGATTTGTACGAACTATGAGACCACAGCAGCTGGTTAAAACCATTGATGCAGACGATTTTAAGGTTGGTGACAACTTTGTAGTTTTCTGTGGGTGCTAAGCTAATGGGCTATTTGAAAGTTTTTCTGATCCGTGCATTAGTTTACAAGATCTAGAATACTTACCAAGTCTTAACTAGATAATTCGACACTGGAGTTTATGACCAATTAGTGTTAGCCGAACATAAAAACATTACATCAGGACATTTTGCAACGCCTTTATTTGGCTTGTGAAAATTGATAAGCTTCCTTGATTTCCCCCCAAAGTATTGCTAAAGTCTTCCTTCGTACATAACAAAAGGTTTGCATCGTTCTATTAAACCCCACTGCATGCACCATCTTGTCACAAACCTCCTACTGCGCTAAACTACGAAAACTCTTTAAAATATCTAAAAACGGCTATCAGCATGTTGCCTTTCTATATGATAAGTCTTCAGGTTTGATGCTTTTCAAAGAAATACATCTCTCAGTGAATAAAGAAGCAAGCATCAACCTTAAAACTACAGGAAAAGAAACAACTCATGTCTAGGCTTTGACAGATTCTTCTTTTTTTCATTTCTATAACCAGGCGTATCTGCAAGCAGGCTTCGGCAAACACCCTGCTGCCATGCAGCAAACACAAGCGCAAAGATACAAAAGAACCACAGTTTGCTCTGAAAACATCAAGGGCTAAACATTAGACGATTATCATAGACCTCTTCCCCCCAAAGACACAAACATAGTGCAGTTTAAAGAAAGCAAGGCCTTCTAATAGCTTTTCCCATTTCAGCTTCACTTTGTTCTTTCTGAATACCCCTGGCTATTTATTGTTAAAAGTCTAGGACTATATACTGTATGTGGGAGCAGCATGCCTGCCATCCTCCATGCTCCATGTCTTTAACCCTGGGTCGTCCTGATGGTGGAACACCAGGGAGCGCTGCCTGTTGGTGTTTTTAATTAACGGCCCTCTCTCTCATTAGGCGAAGTGGGAGCCGGCCGCTGACAACGCTGCTACCTTCTCGTCCTCTCAGGGCCTGTCGCGTTAATGCTACATGCTAGCGCCGTCCCAGAGGAAACACACACACACACACACGCACGCACACACAAAAGCCTCTGATTCATGTGCCTGACACTCACATGTTCGCAACCGATACATTCAACATGGAAAGAAAGAGCGAATCCGTCATTCCAGTCAAAGCAGCACCACTGTGATCGTATTCATTTAACCTGAATTTGCACTTTAAAAGTTGGAAGATGATTTTGAATTTCATGTCTAGTTATTGTGATTTAATTGAATAGACAAATCAAAGGAGGCAAACAACTCTGAAATAGGAGGAAAATCCTGTCTTCAATTACTTAATATCTTCCCCTTTATGCTGATACCCTGAAATAAAATACAGTCCGCTAAACTGTCTTGAGTGCAACATAACAGGGGCATCATGTGCAGAGGCTACAGCCCTCAACGTAGCTGCCCCTGATTTGACCCCTGGCTATTTGCTGCATGTTTTCCTCATCTCTCCAGCTGCCCTCCTTCCTCACCAGCTGCTTATGAATAAAGGCCACTAGTGGCACAAGAACCATAAAGGATATTAACTTACATTAACTAAAAATACACCCGTGTGTAATCTAATTCCAGTACGAACACGGCTGATCTGCGCACCGCGCATGACCCTGATCACAAGTCCACAGTGAAACATGGCGGTGGCGGCGTTGTGCATTGGGGAAACTTTCTGCTGCCATCTTGGATCTGCCGGGAAAAAGAAGAAAACCAAGGCAGACAAGACAACGAACCGGGTAGCCAGGAGCTTCAATTGAGCGGCTTAGAGCACTGGAGTCCAAACCTTTTGTCAAATTAACAGAATTCACAGGCCAAAATTATAACAGAAAAATAATTCAAAAACATTTGTGGGAAAGGAATGTGTATATTGCTGCTTATCCACAACTTAAAAAACATTTTGCAAATGTTTTTGGGCTCAACTAAACCTATTTTATCCCCACTTACAACAAAGAAAAGAAAAAAAGAAAGAAAAAAGAAACACACACACACAAACACACACACACACACACACACACACACACACACACACACAATACAGGAATTTGGGTCAATTTTTTAAATCATTATTTAGAAACCACACTTAC
>CAEGAF010036920.1:0-24093 GCA_903067075.1 Micropoecilia bifurca | reverse complement strand
CCAACCGCCCCCCTCTCCCCCCTCGACCGCTCCCACTTCCCGTCTGTACGGGTTTTGTCCCAAATGCCGCACCACATTTAGAGCAGTGGAATAAATGTGTGGCATTTTCCTTTCATTAGCTGTCTTTGCGTCTCTTAAACCCTTTTATGAGCTGCCTCATAACAAGTCATGCACTTGTATTCTCATCAGTGTGAGGGGAGCGGAAGGTGGAGCAAACTCTGGGGGGTGGGGGGTGGGGGGGGGGAGCGGCTGCTCTGCCTCTCTTTACGTCCGTGGAAGAGCAAAGCTTTTTAACGGCCAGGTATCCAACACGATGCGGCGGCGTGAACCATCAATCTGATGTAGACACGTCACTTTGAGTAAATGGTAAGTGTGGGATTGTTCAGAAACGGACATGTCAGTGTTTAAATGTAAAAATTATATATATTAGAAGTGAACTTAAAGTGATTGGATTCTGTTTATTCACGGCCTTTCCTCTTCCAGGCTCCAAGCAAAACTCTGAGGTGCCAAAATTGTTTCAAATTTTAAATTTGGAAGCCACAAACTGCGTTGTAAAGTGTGTGTAAAATAATCCAGTCCAGGTTTGACCGGTCAAACCATCTTAAATTTTGAAACAACTGCAATCCAGATTCCTTAAAAGCAAACTGTGAAACATGTAATAATCAGGTTTCTATTGATCAGAAACATATTTTAGTAATTTCCTTCTAGCAATAAAGTCAGAAAAAATAGAAATGTGGTCAATTTAGTTCAAGAGAAATGTTTTGTGTTTATAATTTGCACTCTAAATGTATTTTTAATTTATTTACAAGACATATATTTACTAAATATAAATACACACAAAAAATACTTCCTTGTTCTTTATGTCATTGAAGTAAGGTTCCCCCACTTTACATAATGGAGACAAAGACATTAATTTCCATTTTGGACTTTATGTACAAAGAAATTATGTTTCACTTTAGAAAATAAATGAATTTTTTGAAAAAGTCTGTTTGAAATCCATACTGAGAAAAAAAAGTCAGAGTAAGTGAACAAGGCAAGTACTCTTTGTGTGCTGTAATTAAGGGGATGATTAAAACAATACATGGGGTCTGCTCTAATAATTATTTCAAACATAAGGTTGCTTCTCATTTCAACTAATTACTCTGTGTCCTATTCTTTGCCTAATATAGCTGGTTTCATAATAGTTACATGTGGAGTTTCACTTCTTTGCCTAAAACATGTCAGTGCTGCACCTGTCATGGCTCAGAGGGTTAATAAAGTTGGGTCGTTTTTAACTGGCAATGAAGAGAAGTGAAAATATCAGGTTATGTTTTGGAAAAGCTACATTTTCTCCTCTTCTAGAGAACATTGCACTTTTATACTTTAATAGATCCTTTTTCAGCAAAGGTTGGCAAACGTTTCAATGGCTAGCAACATTTAATGGCTAGCAACAATGGGTGTTATCAACAGTAAATGCCACATTTTTCACAGAAATTAGAAAATGGCATTAAAACACCAGGACTCTCAAAACAGCAGAAACGCTTGTATTTCTGTCTATAATCAAAATTTCAGGCGAAAAAATTCCATAGTTGATTTAGATGGATATTTCCCTGAGGCTAAATCCCAAAGGGATGAATAAGGTTTCTATCTATAGACCCTCTTTATATTGTTTTCAGAAAATTGATAAAGTTCTTGAAATAAATGGAGTTTTCAATTAAATTCAAATCTATCAACTGGGTCAACATAGTGAGGTTATCGGTTACAATACATGTAGAAAAAGTTGTTGAATTGCTTACTATTGATCTAATTTTGTACACAAAAGAACCTGCACAGTTTTTTAAATCCACTGTATTTGATGTTTTAATCTTTACTTGAGTCCGTATCTTTAGAAACTGCTTCCGATGATTCCTCCAAACATAGTTTCTAGCATCTGCAGAACTCCTTCTGAGTGAGCATCAGAAACAAAAGATTGAATTTTAGGAGGAAAGTTCTACAGAAAATTATTCATATTTCTGTGGAAAGTGAACCTCCTTTCAACTGCCATAGACAAAAAAACAAACAAACAAATAAAAAAAACACGACGTGCACCTGAAGTGTGTTTGCATCGGTTCTGATAAGCCCACTTTCACTTCCACGCCGCATGTTTGGTCATGAATGATGTGAGAAGTCATCTCGCTACATGCATGTCAGTGTCATCTAAGACGTATCCGCTTGGCTACACCCGAGGGGACAGACTGATACAAAAAAAGAACAAGTGCTTGGTGCTCACATCCTGTGTATTCTGCTGGGCTTTCGCACAGCTTTGCTCTCCGGCAGCAGCAGCTGTGTCTGTTTCTGCCGCATCTACAAACGCTCCTGACATTTTTTCTTTTTTTTTTTTTTTTTTTTTTTACCTTACAAAGCTTCTTTTTCTTGCCCTCGGTGGGGCAGGCCAACTTTCATCTATGGTGCAATCTACCCACTTTCAGAGTTGTCTGTGTCGCCATGCAAAAGTATTTTCAGGCTTTGCAACGTCACGACTGTGAGTCTAATGGGATTTTATTTGATAAATCAACACAGAGGCATATATAACTGCAAATGCACCTTGTTTTCTTCTTAACTAAATCTGGCCTCACACAGCACAGTTGATTAAGGGACGGATAAACATCACAGTTTGCAGCAAGCACAAGACATAGTGGAGTTGTCCCTTTTGTCGTAGCACTGGCTCCAGTACTCATTTGGGTTCACCCACCCGCCCAGTGTGGGCGTCGTTCAGGGCGACGAGGCGTCGCCGCCACCGCTCAGTGAAACCCAGGAGGCGTTAAGTGAGCTTTGATCTTACCTGGAATGACCTCGAAAAGAAATTTCCCTCCTTCATCTCCGCTGGTTGGATGTTCTGAGACTTTGTTTCCAGGTAAAGAGATGACACCCTGCGGGAAACAAAGCACAGACTCATCAGCAACACTTCCCTGTTTGCCCTTGACTGTTCATTGATGAAGTCCTGCCTCCGGTCCCACTGCAGGGGTTCCACTTTTGACACCTTCAACTTGACTTGCACGAATTGAATCACGCATACTGTTTGAGTTATCCAGCTGTTTTCAGCGAGTAACCAGAGTTCCTGAGCTCAGAGGCTTTCGGCTCCCATCTCACTGGAATTCGGTTTAAAAATGTACATTTCTTTCCATTGTACAGGTTGTATTGATTCTCAGGGGGCGTTCCAGGATGATCGCTTTAAGTGGTTACGGATGTGGCAAAGTGACAACAAGGCGGAGGATCGCATCTCTCTGCTTCAGCTCTGTCCAAAATGATGCATCACACAATTTAAATAACAAGAGCGTCAGCAGCTTTCTGCAGCACAACTCAGTTTTGGTGACTAATGCGAATGTGGTTACTGCTGGCTTTACGCAGGACGTTTTTTCTCCTTGTATTTAGAAACCGAGTGTGTGATGGAGAGAGGGAGTCACATTGTTTTAAAGTCTGTACTGATATAAAGGTGGCTGGGTGTGAAACGGACACATCCAGCAACATTACATGTTCAAATAAATAGCAAATTTGAATCGCAGATTTTTTTAAAAATGGCCAAATTTGGTCTCTCTTCTTGTGACAAAGCTTGATGTTGAAGGGAGAAAAACAGTTTTATCTGTTTCTCTCTTGCTCCAAACATGTCAGCTGCCCTTAAGTTAAATAGTTCATGAACCTGTCAATGTCAATTGCTAATAACCACAATTATAAACAAAGTTTCACTAAATCGTCATGCAAGGGGACTTTAAGACAATTGTTTTATGATTAAATGATAAATGACCTGTTACTCAACACTGATACCAGATCTGAGATCTGAGATCAATATATGTGATCTGAGATCAAAATATATTTGATCATATGATTCAAATATATTTTTAAATGTTTGTTGACTCTGTTCCAGCTTTTATTATACCTAATTATAAACAGTGGTGGTCCTTTCATACATCGCTCTGAGAGGCAGCTCCTGCTTCAGCTCTCACAAACAAACAAACGTGCCCTGTCCTCCAATAAGGTAGACTTAAACTCACTATGTGACTAACAAAATAAATATCTCGTATTGCTTGATACAAAAAGTTCAACAGACTGGATGCTGAAAATCAATTTTTTCACACACACAGTAAACGTTTCACAAATCAGAAAGTGTATTTCAAATCATCAGTGCGTAATTATTTAGTCTCATATTTTTATTTGCGTTGGCTTAAATATACAAGATTAAGTTTATATTATTCTTTGAAAAACATAAATGGCATATTTTCCGGACTATAGAGCGCACTATACTATAAGTCAATTTTTTTTAAAAAAATAAATAAAATTGGAAACGTACATATATAAGCCGTACCGGGTTATAAACCCCTGGTATCTCCACCGCTCTCGGCTTTCCATAAATCTACTGGATTTATTAAGGATGCAGTCCTACTTCTCCAACCGACCCATGGTTTCCTTCACACCAAACTTAAGTGTAGTGGCTCTATTTCCCTCCTGTACTGCCAGATCGACAGGCCTCAACTTAAAAGCTGCATCATATGAGTTTGATGCTCATGCTAGAAGTGGTGCCTGCTGCTAGCATGTGCTTGTTCTGAATGAAAAGTAGCACTTTCTTCTTTGATTTCCAATTTTGACTTGCAATGATTCACTTCCTGCTAAAGAGCCCCCTGGCAGTTGAAGAAAAAACTACAGAAAAGCCACACCGGGCCGCCGCATCGTTTGAAGCATAGGAAAAAAAGTAGCGGCTTATAGTCCTAAAAATACGGACTATAAGCCATAAAGTGATATTGACTTTTAATTGTTCTTTAAACTTAAATATGATTTAACTTGCCTATTATTCTAGCACTTTTATAAATAGAACCAACGGATGCACTCATTTGTAGCTACACAGTCTTCACCACATTTACTAAAATAGGTGTTACTGCAAGGCCATCTCACTGGCCTGTTTGGGATGGGATGCAACACTTATTGCAAGCAGAAATTGTGAAGCTTGAACTCAGTGCAAGGTTCCCAGAGTTCAGAAAGACGTTTCAAATGATTAGCTGCTGGAGCATCCTTTCTAAGGTCCTGGAATAGATTTATTGGTTCAAGAATCCCAGCAGGATAGTATGTCATTTGCAAGGAAATGCTAAATCTACAGCTGTCAGGAATATGATTAGTCGATGGCAAGAAAATGTTGTGCATCTATATTGATCTGCTACATGTTTGGAGGATTCTTATTGAGTTTAAACCTTTTTTTTGTAAACATACAAGTTTTCTTTATCTTTTTTTAACCTGGACTTATATTTATCCAATCACTTATTTCTGAAGTAATATTAATTACAACACAGCTAAGAGTTCATATGTAGGAGTCCATTTTGACCCTTTTCCAGTAGAAGACAGAAGTTCAAATGTGTGAAAGGGGATCACAATGACTAATAACAGACTTTTTAAAATGTCCCTGAGTTTTTTTTAGCTTTCTTCAACTTCAACTAAATTACAGAACTACATAAATTGTTCTTTATAACAATGTAAATGAGGTTTGTCTAACTGATGCAACTGATTTGTTATTATGTCCCTCCGTCCTCTTTACATTTTCTTCCCTGACCCTTTACTGAAGAATCCACAGAAATTTAGCTTTATTAACATCCTCAGTTCGTGACTGCAGCATCTGACTGTGATTACACTGACCTCTGTCAGGGTGAATGCTAATTCAGACAAGATGTGCTTGGGTGACAACTTCAGTACTGAGGACTTACACACATTATAAAGATCTGAGAGGGAGTCAGTTTCCTTTTTAATGAGCCATAACTGTGACAACCAGGAAGTAGAAACCCTACCTGAGGCCCCAGATGAAGTGCTTTAAAGGCTGTCATAAAGACGAGCCCGCCGTGCTCCGGAGTGGAGGAGAGAAGAGGGAAAAGACCCGTTTGAAGTGGCAGCCGGGAAGAGAATCTGCTCTGCCTCAATAACTCTGGATTAAAAAGGAGCTTTCAGGGCCAGCTTTCATTGAACACAGATCTTTTTCCTGTGCACGTTGAATCGATTGGGAGGAAACAGGAGATAACTTCAATGCAGCGTTTTTAAGTTGGGACACAGATTTTTACAACTGTCTGTCTGTAGTCCCTCCAAAACCTTAAAACGACAATACCACAAACATTCTGCTTTAAGCCACCGTCACACTTTCCATATGTCATACCCGGTGGTCTCTTGTTTGCCACCGCAGGGAGAGTGATATTTACTCACTAAAGAGCTCAAACCAACTGTTTTCTCTCTCTCTTTTTTTTGTGCACTTTCAAAAGTTGTTAAGTAGAATGAGATCATTTTGGGAGTCTAATGTGTAGTGACACAAAACCCAATATCTTTTATATTTAGAAAACAAAAAAGAAAAGGAAGAAACTTCAGACACATGCACAGCAGTCACATGAGGATCAGAGAAATGTTGCGTAAAAAGGTGAGAGCAGGAGGCTGAGGCTTGTAAGCTCCTCAGGAAGCTGTCTCTGAGGCTGCGTCCAGCACCGCCGTGCTGCGTCCAGCACCGTGCTCGCTCCACATTTCAACAAATCCAGTGTTTTCTTCAGATTGCAACCAAGTACCGGAATGCTGACTGTGACTTTGTTCTTCTAATGACATGTTCACATGTTTAACTGACCGTCCTGCTCAAAGTGGAGTAATTAGATGTACTTTTAAAATACAAATTATAAAAAACAAGAGAACAAAACTTTTGGCACTGAAGTAACCATTTGTTGCAAAATTCCCATTGCCTCCAAGAAGTCTTTATGAATGTTTATGACAGTTGTCATGAAGTGTCATTCGGTAAATAATGACACTTTTAATGCAAAGTTGCTCTAAAGGTTGCACTAAAGTCCATTAAAAATGCCAACTTTGCATGATTTTGTCAATTATGATAATTTAATGCAAAGTTGGCGTTTTTAATGGAGTTTTAATGGACTTTTAGAGCAACTTTGCATTAAAAGTGTCATTATTTACCGAATGGCACTTCATGACAATTGTCATAAACATTCATAAAGACTTCTTTATTGTCATGACAGGTGTTATGTCAAGTTTATGACAGTGTCATGTCAGTCTTATGTAGACCCCTTCAAATAAAGTGTTACCACCTTTTATTTCACCTCACTAGGACATGTCATATAAAACATTTTTAGGTTAAAATACCCTCAATATCGTCTAATGCAATGCTCTGTTTTGGGAACTGCATATGAATTCTCCTTGAATTAATTAAATCCAAATCAGTCTGTTTACATAGCGCTAATCTACAACACCTGTCATCTCAAAGCAATTTACCTTTGATCAATTTAGACATTTTAATGTATTTCATTGGGGTTTCATGTGGTGATCTCAAATGATTATAGAGCACTAGTAATACAATTTTCAATATTAAAAAAAAAGATCTGAATTTGTCTTAAATTGTTATGTTTTTAATAAACCACTGAACGGCTTAATCTAAGCTGAACATTTAGGGGATTAGAGAAAAGTGGGCTGAACAGAAATGCCCGCAGCATAGTTTAGATTTTTTTATGTGTAAAAACTTTGGAAAACTATGTATTCTTTTCCCCTGCCATGCCACATTTGTAATTGCAAGTTGGCGATGTACAAAATAAAAAAAAGTTTATGGGACTATGAATTCTTCCGCAAGGCGCAGTAAGTTCTTCCCTGACTTTATTTTCTTGGAGTTAAAATGCAGCAGTCTTGCTTAAATCGTTCCCTGGCATTCTCAAAACAAGCGCTTTGGAGATCAAGCATCATCTACATCAGTACTTAAGTCACCATTAGAGCCTTTTGTTGTCTGAAGCTAATCAATAGTCTGCATGAAGATATCGCCTGATGATTTTTGATCAATGAATTTTCTCCAGGTGGCTTTTGATTGGTGGTTCTGTTGGACCAATATTTCCTTCTTTTAAGTCAGTCTCAGCACTTTGATAAACATTTATTTCAAATTTCCTGTTTCAAATTATATGATGAAATGAGGATATCTTAACTGTTTAAATCAGGTTTGTGGCATATTTCTAACATTAAAATAAACGTATTACAGGTTCATCTGAAATGTTACAGCACAATTTTAGGAAAACATTTATGTAATATTGCTGTTGAATATTGAGATGGTGGCGCAGTTGGTAGAGCTGTTGCCTTGCAACAAGAAGGTTCTGGGTTCGATTCCCAGCCCCGGCCTTTCTGCATGGAGTTTGCATGTTCTCCCTGTGCATGCGTGGGTTTTCTCCAGGTACTCCGGTTTCCTCCCACAGTCCAAAAANCTGTATGTCTCTGTGTTGCCCTGCGACAGACTGGCGACCTGTCCAGGGTGAACCCCGCCTCTCGCCCGGAACGTCAGCTGGAGAGACACCAGCAACCCTCCCGACCCCTCTAAGGGACAAGGGTGCAAAGAAAATGGATGGATGGATGGATGGATGGTTTTCTCACTCTAATCTATATGGATATATTCAAACTGTGAGCCAACCAAATAATCCATCCAAGCAGCCCTTTGCGGTATCGCGCACATTGATATTGGAATGAATATTGTGACTTCATATACTGTGCAATTATAAAAAACAAAAACAAAAAAAAAAACAGGAAGTTCTATATTTACAGAACTTCCTGTAAATATAGAAAATAAACAATACATTAAAGCTCAGGAATCCAATAGGATGTAGGACTGACATTTCAAAAGACTCAATTTCCCTTTTAAAATCAAATGTTGACTCTGCTGTGTAGAATATGTTAAATACTCCATTGTTTCCGCCCCCAACATATTATCTTTCTCAGTCTGTTTGGTGATTCAGAGCAGGTGTGAAACTAATATTTTACTCTACAAAAAGAAGAACCTGATTCCTGAAAGTGGTGACAGTGAAACTAAAGCTGCATCATCAGTTGATAATTCACGTAATGAAGTGATATATCACAGCAATCATTATAATCGAGATATGAGCATGTGTGTTTTTCTTTTACTGTCTGTGTGTCATGATAAGAAGTAACTATTGCAGAGATAGTCTCAGTTTAAAGGTTTGACCCCAATGATGAGACGCAGTAAACAGAAAAGCACAGGATTATTTTATAGGTGAAACCAGATTTATACTGAGAATAGATAAAATCTCCAGCTGAAGTCAATACACCACAAACCTTGGCTGTAACAAGTAATTTGAGTGTTCATTGATCAGCTGTCTTTTTAATCCAGTAATTGCTGTTCTTCTGTGTTTGTGACCTTTCAGATCGTCACCAAGAGCAGCAGGAATCCCAGTTCTTTAGTTTCCATACTGGAAAATAAAGAACTGCAATTGTGCTTGACCTATATGTTGTTTCCAGAGGTGGGGAGTTTCTCTTAACTTTTTCTCAGAGACCTTCACTTGAGTAACTTAAAAAGAGTATATTTTTACTATATACCATCTTTTTTTGTTTTAGTTTTAGTTGTGTATTATTATGAAGTATTGCTTTTTCCTACTTGAGCACCTTGCTGGACACTCCACCCACCGCGAGTGACGTCGCTCAATAAAAAACATGCACCAGAGGTAGACACAAAAGTACAGTTTACAGGAATCCGAAGCGTCTTGTTTGTAGACATGTTGTATTGCTCTAAAGTCATTTTTTGGTCTGCTGTGCCTTTCGAGCCATTTGGAGGTCGAGACGATACAGTCAACACTATTTATTGTTCATAGAAGTACCATATCCTGTTCTAACACATGCTTAAGTATTAGCTTTATAAGTATTATATTTTGAAATATTGACTGCAAAAGTGTTTCTTCTTCTGCCTTCTTCTGTTATTTTGTAACAATATTATTCATTTGTACAAGAATTTGTACATTACTTTTTTTTCTCTGCCTGTACGATGCTTGCAACATTATATGATGTTCTGATTCGTTACTCGGTAATGAGTAGCCTTTTTAAGAAATACTTTTTTACTCCTACTCTAGTCATTTCTTGAATTTCTACTATTTACTTTTACTTGAGTAGAAAGATGTTGAAGTAGTGCTATTCTTATTTGAGTCACATGTTTTGCTTATTCTACAGACTTTGGGTTGTTTCTCATTTTACCATTTCAAATTACCATTCAGTTGTAAGATAATTGGTAAAACAGATTTTTATAATGGTCCAGAAGATCAATATGCATCCCAAGAAAAAATAGGAAATTGGTCTATTTTTCTCTATAAAACAGTGACTGAGCAAAAGCAATTATTGTAACCTTGAATAAAACAAAAGGACATTATCTGAAGGGTTTGCAGTTCTTCTACTATAAGAGAAAATCTCCTCCTTTGAAGATTTATTTAATGATAAAATTGAAAACAGACAGAGGACACATAAATGGTCCCGCCACAGCGCAGAAGTTTATTTAATAATGTATAATGCCATGAAATTGATAATTTATTCTACTCCTGTTAGAGTCAAAGAGAATGTTAATAAAACTGAAACTGAATACTGAAGGAGAACTCATTCATGGTACCCCCCCCACCCAGCCATTTTCTTAAAACTATGGGTGTAGCTTTGAGATCTGAGAATGAAATCAAAATGTTTGCGAAGTAAAACTTAGACTTTCATCAATGCATTTCCTGTTTCCATATTCGGTAAGACGGCACTTACAGGATGATGTATGACCAAGTGCACTAGCAAAATGAAATGTGATCTTGCTCATAAATAGTATTCTAGAGAAATTAGTTTTCTGCTTCAATCTAGCAGAACCACATATTTACAAGAGGATTTTTATACTCTGCAAGATATTAGATTGTTCTCTGTGATCTGATACACAAGCACTGAATAATAGATGACCGTATGAGTCCCTCGTACTAGCCTTAACCTGTAGCAAATATACAGGTCAATAAAATGTAGACAGAAAGACAGAAATACGTCTCCTGTAAGACCATTTTACTGTGATAATCAAATACTGAAGTCACTATGCATCCCTGTACAACTCAACCCTTCAATATGACTTGTTTGTGCAATGGAAAAATGAAAGTGATCCAAACTCTGCCTTCTGTTAAAAATGTGTCCAGACACACCGATGGAATGGCCGAGTGCAATCGCTAAAGACAGCGATTGCAACAAGTAATTCTCCGCATCATTAGGCTTTACGCTTATCACACCAACAACCGTCACAAGCCGAATGGAAACATTTCAAATGGAATGTACATACACTACAAATATTAATCGCATTCTGATACTAAAAATACCAAACGGTTATACAAATATAGGAGACTAAAGCTTAGCTCTACAGCACTCTGAGACATTTGCATGACAGGTGTGGTTTTATTACAGTGAGAAGATTCATCTGGGGACAGTAAATACCTCCGGGGAACATAATGTGACTACCACCTTTTGCGATGCCATGTGATGGATCAGTTTAGGTCTAGAGAAATATCATTGAGTTTTAAAAAGAATGAAAATTTATAACTTTCATAAGAGCTCTTATTCCACCCTGTCAGCACAGTATTAATTTCATGGGATGTTGTGTATCAGTACAAATGCTACCTGGCAATAATTGCCACTTTATGTCTTGAAGACATTTTTTTTACTGTCTGATAACTTGCAGGAGTCAGCTTTTCAGCCAAAAATACCAAAAACAAAAGCCTTTCGTAGATTTAATGCCCTATTTCTATTGCCTTAGGTTACTTTGCATGTTTTTAATATGTTAATTATATCATTTTAGAGATAAATGCTTCTCCTTAACTCCACTGAAGTAACCTGTCGTCTAAGACTTTAATATTGTTCTTTCTGTCTATTCTTTTTCCATTTAATAAAAAAGGAAGACCAAATATGAATGAAATATATTTGAAATATTATTATACAGTTGATACTGCAATGTACAACAAGGATAGAACCAAAAAATAAATCCATGGAAATTGCTTGTTCTACTTGGAATCTTGTGAAGATGTTACTTTTTTTTTAGCAGGAGTTCAATTGTAATTCAAACTGAAAATAACAAAATCATTGGTTTGCTAAAAACATCCATCCATCCATCTGATGATATCCCTGATAAAAACAGCTCTACTTAAATCTATGAATAGAAGCAAGATCACACTTTCACCGTTGATATGTTATTGCCAGCAGCTGCCACCAGAAAGATGTGACTTAAATGTCTCTGATGGAATGCAGGATGAAGTATAGCAACTAGAATTCAACGTTTCATAACTTGGACAAGATTCATGCTGTTTGGGGAAAAAAAAAGAAGAAAAAGAAAACAAAATGCTACACCTGGCTGTGTATTTGACACTGTTTGCCACGTCATCTTTTGGACAAAGCAGAACTTGCACAAACTTGCTGCAAGTTTCCTTCCAACACAAAAATGCAGAGCGTGACAAACAAAGCTGTCCCTGGATGTTTCTTTGAAAACAGTAATTATACTTCAGGGTCTGTTCTACAAACATGGACAGCAAGAAAGTGAAGTGTCTCTTGGTGATAATAAAAGACTTTCCAACAACAGTGTATTTAGGCTGCTGCAGAAAATGAATTCAGTTACTAAATGACAGAGAATTTAGTAACTTAGTAATTTAGTCTGTGGCTCAAAGTCAGATCAGATCACATCAGGGGATGTTCATTTCTCAGCATTTCACTCGGCCTTTGTTATGGTGCCATCGAATTTTGCAGACAGTTTTCTGTGACGGTCAACATCAAAGTGACAACAGAGTTACTGTTTTAATACGGAGAAATGTGAGAAAAGACGAATTGTTGCACAACTCAATCCTACAACTCCAGTGGCATTTGATTAACCCCCCAGCTAAATGTCAAGGTCAAGCAGTTTCCATTTGATGCGGAGAAAACAAAACACTTTCAGAGCTTCATCGTGCTGCTGAATTATTGATTTGATGCAATTCATTATAAGAAGTCGCTACTTTTCATTTTGTCTGAGTTCAATGTGACTTCTCAGTCCTGTGAATTTTAATTATTTATCCACACCACCAGACAGACTTGTTGTGGCTGGAATTATAATATCTTAATAAAAATTTTAACTCGTGTCTGATTCCTTATTCCATTAAATTGTTTTAATGTATTCACCCAGAGTTCTTCTGTTCAGTCGTGATGTCGTCTCGTGCTTCGCTGGCACAAGCGGGTCCAATCCTGAGTGGCTTAAATTACAATAATCATCTCACTTCCGCTGCTGCGTGAGCGGCTGTCTTTGTTTGTGTGCTCGAGCTCCAGAGCCAGATGAAACGCGAGTGCACGCGCGTGAGTGCGTGCGTGCGCAGCTCGAGCGAAGCTAGCTAGCTAGCTCGCTCTGGTGAGTGAGCCCGAGCGCGCGCGCTTGAGCGTGCATACGTCGCCACGGACGGACGGACGAGTGAGGGCAGGCAGATGGCACGTTGATGCTGAGGCTGCACGTGCTCCTGCCCTCCGCGTGCTTTTCGGCGACCCTTCACCTCCATCTGACTTCCATTCTTCAGATTCCTCACGTTGCTCCGAGAGGTTTGGCCCCACCTTAAAGGACCGCAGGCCCACGGCGGCCAAAAGGACACATCTTCTCAAATAACCTTATCCACGCAGATCTGAATTCCTCAGAGGAATCAAACCTGGAGGCAGTAAGGCTGCAATGAATATGTTAATGATATTGAATAATAAAATACCTTTTGAGATAAAGCCGGAGAAGAGGCTAATTTCTTTTTTTTTTCTCAAAGAAGCTTCAGTTGTCCCAGAATTTCACCAGTTTTAGGGCTAATGCTATAATTATTTAGAGTCATTTTATTAGCTGAGTAATTATACATGTCTTTTTAAAAGAATTTGAATTCCTATTTAAATGTCCAAGTGGCTCTTTAATTTGGCTGAGTGTAGAGTTGGCATGGACTCCGTCCCGGTTTTAAAAAGTTGCCGTTTTAACATCCTCCCCGAAAAATCTGCAATACCATCCCTATAGGGATACAGACTATCTCCTTAGTTTTAAAATGGTTTACTTTAGTTGTCATTTCAGTAGATTTCAAAGCATTTTGACAAAAGCAAAATTACTATTATAAATCACTGAAGTAGCTCTGCTTCTACCACTCTGTGCTGTTTTCCCTGAATTAAAAAAAAATGTATCATCAGATTAGCGCAGCACAGATAGTACCTGGCTAATCAGGCTGCAGTTTTCATGGTTTTGTGTTTCCACAGGTAACCGAAAAGGGCAGCTGTTCTTTCTCCGACCCGGGAGGCAGCAATTAGGGCAATGTGACGCAGAACAAATAGAGACGTCACAGCAGGGGAGAGGCTTAATTAATAGCTGATCTAGATATGGCTTCACACCTCCGTTTTATCAAGTTCATAGCTCTTGACAGGCCCATCATTAAGTGTGTCTTGGTGGATTTCGGCCCTCATGCGTGTGGGTTTGACCTGCTCTCTCCCTGATCTTGGGAAGTTAAATGATGGGACACTTTTCAGTCAGTGCTGCTCAGACTCCTCTTTGCCCTACACATGTTTTCTCTTAAGTAAACACTGGGATACTTTTCTCGCATTTGGGTTTTAACCCTTGTGCGTGCGAACAGAACGTGGAGGATTGTGGCAGATGATGCAGGTTTTACGTGTGTGTGTGGGGTCGGTTGGACCCCATTTGTAAACGCAAGGGTTAAAACGTAGGTGAGAAATGTGACTTTTATTTCCTTCAATGCCGCTCTGAGTTGGAGGTCAAAGACACATTGGTATCAGGATGTTCAAAGCTCCTCTACCTCAACATCTGACCCAGTTTCAGTACAAACCTCTATTCGCTGCAAAAACGCAGCAGTTTCAGGTGTTCATTATGGCTTTGGTTGAGAAGAAGGGCAGAGGAGGAAAGCAGCAAATCATGTTTTCCAGGTGGTAAAGCGAGCAGGTGCAGTAATAAATCTGCTAAGAGTAAACCAGAAGATGGGCTACAAAAGCAGTTTGGTCATTTTGCTTTAGCGTTCATTAGAAGCGACTTTGGCGACAGCGTTGGGACAGTGACCTCACCAAGACCTCGTATAAAGTCACCTTCCACTATAAATGGACGCCCCGAGACCCAGAGCTCCCATAATTAACAGTGAAGAATAACTCTCCCTCCTGTCTGGCCAGCAGCCCCCCTTCAGGTCTGGAGATTCCACCTTCTGAGACTTTTACTGCCGATGTGGCTTCGGCTTGGCCGAACTTCGTTGCTAGGAAATAAGCCAAAGAAGTGTGTGTCCGGATGGGCAAAGTGAAAGTTTTAATTGCGCTCGAGTTTCCTCTGGAAGAGGGAGGATACTGTTTGGAGGAAAAAGCTAAGAGAGAAAGCTGAGGTCTCTTGTGTATTTGTAAAGAGCTTCTGTTCTGTTATTCTGCCTGTTGGAAATACAAATTGGTAACAGCCCTCGTTGAGCACCTAACGAGTAAGTAAGAGTGAGTGTGAAAAGACAAAAGCAGGCTAAAGATACTAAATGAAGCGCTGGTTTTACAATTGAATTCCAATGACAGCTGAAATGCTGCAGAATGTGCAACACGATGCTAACAGGGGATGTATTTTGTGATATCCTACGTCAATTTCAGTCTTTATGCACGAAAATGTAGATAGAAGAGTGATAACTGCACCCAAAAAATCAGATATTTACTCATAGGCTACTGTACGAGTAGCCATTTTGAATGTCTTATTTTTTTATAGGCCAGTTAGAATTGCTTAAATAATTTGGTTATTGATTAGTTTAATGCTCAAAAATAAAAAAGATACATTTTTATTTTTGCTTTTACCTCATAAATCACTACTACTGTCCAACCTAAATGATAGCTTTTAAAACATTTATTATGGTAGGTTGCAACATTTGAGTGACCTGGAGCTGCAACTGTGGAAACAAGTCAAACACGCTGCTTCCTTATGTAACTCTACAACAGGTTGTCGCAAAAGAGGGTTTTTTTTTTTTTTATTTCCGCCATTCCTGGTTGCTATGTAGGTTGGGTCGAATTGTTGTCATGGAGTCTTGGTGACCCACAAGATGCAAGTCTCTGTAACTGTACAAATGGTGTTTGATAAAACATTTGATTATTATGCCACGTAAAGGTAAATATTCTGCCCCAGGCTGGGAGTTGGAGGTGTCTTGATTGGTTTTGGAAAGTTCTGTGGTGTTGGTTTCTCTGTGTTTTATTTTGAAGGAGAATTTTGAGATAGCAGTGCATTGTGGGTAGCAGAGGCAGTTGCAGTTTGGAATACCTGTTCACAGAGAGAAAGCCTGCCTGTTAATGTATGAACTTCAGCTCTTGTGTTGTCAATCTTTTCTTACACCTCCGAAAACAATGGCTGTAAGTTCAATCTGTGTTCTGTTTGGTGTTATACGTTTTGTTAGTTTATTTTGAGATTGTTTTCCAAATGTGTTTATTCTAGAAAAACCATATCCAGATGGTTTTTGTTTATATAGCAACAGTTGCTACGTGACTGTTTCTTAACTGCAGCTCAGGTTAATTCTATTCAGACACTAGAGGTTTATTCTGCGTATTTAGAGCTGATGCATATTTAGTTGTTCTGTTTCTTATAGTTTCACTCAACCTTTCATTGAGCTTTTTCACACCACTGCTTAAAGTTGTGTCAAGAAAACGTAATAAAGGAGCAAGACGCTCAGCTTCCTGGCTCATGAAATTGAGTTTGGCTTGCTGTTGATCTACGTTAACATACACAGAGTATCTAACACATAGTGATAACAGTACAGTAAATATTGTATTTTTCAAAACATTTCAATGTGAGATTATTATAACGCAATAAAGAGCTAAATTATCTGAATATTACTATGTTTTTTTAAGCGAAGATAGCAATAAATGTAGTGTTTACTTTAGCAACGTAATTTTTCTCATTTATAGTGTGATAAAAGGAAATAAAATACTACACAAAAATATGCTAACAACTTTCCCCACTACTCGCCCTTCTGGGTGTTCTTGTTTTTCAGTGTATCTGGAACCACCAGTTTAGACTTGGGTGTGTCTATTAGTTCTTAGAGCTCACCTGACACCTTTTATGTTGTGGCATTAGAAGAATGAAAACCGTCCTTTTATTTTCACTTTAGTCAATGAAAGCTTAGAATAATGTATCTTTTAAATTCATTCTAAGCATTTACCCTTTTTATGTATTCACGTTTAGTTACTGATTTAACAATGCCCCAATCATTTCCTATTGGATGGATGGGTTTGGCCAAAATAAGCTGATACAGTAGGTCATGGATAACATTGGTGGTGTTTTTTCTCTTTCTCTTTTTTTAAATTTTTGTTTACTTGTTTAAAACTCAAAATAAGAAAGTTTCAGTGAGCATCTCTGGCGTTATTTCAGAGTCTTACCAGGGGTTTGGTCTCCTCCTCATCTTTGTAGTAGTAGAGCAGCTCCCCTCTGAGAACAAACCAGCGACTGTGCCATGTCTTCACAAAGCCTCCTTGCTTCCTGAGCCAACCGCACCTGATCACGTTTGACCTCTGACCCTCAGAGCTGGACTGAACTCCGCAGCGCTGAGGACTGCTGTTGTGGGACACGCTCTGGTCATCCATCGCGGCAGCTTCAATCTAAAAACAAATAGAAGTTATCCGACTTGCAGAGGCTGAAGAGTTTGTCTTCTGAATTTTGCTTGTTAATGACATGAACGTTTGTGCAAGTCTAATTGTGTGTTTTCATTTTATGGAGGCTGAACCAGTGTAGGCTGAGAGACACGATGACACAAGGCAGACATGAACTTGTGGGAGGAGGAAAAACTAAAAGCAAATAACAAGTGCACAGACCAAGCCTCTGCTTCAGTTTTTTTCTTCCCATGAAATGCTGGGCCTGTCAGGCTTCATTGTTTTGGCTTATCTATTTTTCTCTAAGTGTCTTAAACCCTGTCTACTAACTTTTCAGTACAAACAGATATATTCTTCAAAATCACCATTATAGCTGTTTCTTTTTTTCTTTTTTTTAATCCAAAAGCTGAAACAAGTATTTATTGTTGTGACAGGACTTTGTAAATCCTACAAGTGACTCTATTTACTGAAATAAAAAAATAATATTAAAGCAACTAAAAGTTTTAAAAGTGAAAGAAACAGACAACCATAAGAGTCTCAAACATTACTAGAACGTTCTAATTTTGAACATTATTTTAGCTCTTGGAAATAGTGTCAGTAGAAACAAAAACAATGTCTACTTTCTATTGTACTTTTTGTTCTTGTTTTCACCTTAGCATAATTTAGGTACAGTTAACCTATTAACCTCCTGCTAACCTTTTTCACATCTGCAATTATGATGCATTGCCCTTCACATACTGTGTAAAAAACAACAACATTCTGCACATCTTGTTTCCATATCAACACACTCTGCTTTAGTCAGTGACATGTGCTGAGTTTTGCTGCTGTCAGCTCTGAGCGTTGCCATGTTGTCGGTGGCGCTCATTGTGCTTGGCTTGGGGGATGTCCAACCAGCCCCCAGGTCCAGATGAGGACCAGATGCCGCTCCGCAGAAGTGGAGCAAGTGCGACACGTCTGCTGTGGTGCAATCATAACTTTCTGTGGTCATGGAGAGTCCCACTGTACAGTGGCTTGCAAAAGCATCAAACTTTTTCACAGTTCTGTTACAGCCACAGACTCCGATGTGTATTGATGGGATTCAATGGGACAGATCAACAACACATAGCTTATGTTTGTGAGGTGAAAGGAAAAGGTGTGTCTGTAACTCTTTACACTACCTTTTGCTGTAGTTTTGGACTATGTTTCTGGAGCCTGAAACTTTTGCTTCCCCTGTCCAAAATTGCTCTAGCTTAGTTGAGCAACAGAATAAAGAGAAGCTGTGAGCATCATCTAAAAATGAAAGCTGTCCTGAAAATAGATTCCCCCACCTGAGCTGCAGATCTCTCTAGTTACTCCAGTTATCAAGGGCCTCCTGGCCTGTGAGTTTAGGTGGCTGGTCATGTCTGAGTTGGTTTGAATTTGTTTTAAACTCTTTATATTTTTCACTAAACAAATCTTAGGAAAAGCAATTTATAGCCTTACTCTGCTCTAAATTCATCCACAACTTTAGCCATGACCTGTTAGCTTTGTGTCTTGGTTCATGATGATCTCCCACAAACCTCTAAGTCCTTTACTGTATAATTGGAAATGCACCAAAGTGAAATTTCATACAGTTGAACTTTTTTTTCACCAATTACTTGACTTCTGAAGGCATTTGGCTGGATCGGATTGCATCTAGTTGCGTGATTAGGGATATTCACTGCTTTGTGTTTCTCTGTAACATGAAATCCCAGTAAAACACACTAAAGTTTGTAGTTTTAATGTGACAAAATATTGAAAAACTTCAAACGGTCAAGCAGAGGGAATATTTTTATAATTCCCTGTAGAAGGATAATGGGAATCACATGTCCCTGTATGTTCACTCCTCTGAATTTCTCCAAGAAATATTTGTTCCAAGACAACATTGGGGAGTTTTAATCTACAGATTATCTTCCATTCCTCTCTTTTGAAATCTTTAAATATGTTTGGTACAAAGCAGGGTGGAATCTTCTTCCAAAAGTAGGATAAGTTCATGGAAGAAATGATTCCTTATTTCATAGGATTACCCAGCATGCACCAGAGGAACTCGCCTGTTTCCACTCTTCCGATTCTGGTTTGTAAATGCCAGGTAAATAGATACATACCTGCACAGAAATCAGCTAAACAATTTTGTATGAATTTTCAATGTGTGGTTGAAGGTATAGCATTTAGCTCCACAACGTCATGTTTTCTGCACAGGACTTTGTAACAGCTCTGCTGGGACTGATCTGTGTTGCAGTATGAATTGAAACCATAAATAACTCCTGCGTCTCTTGGTGTAAATAACTGTTAGGTGGTTGACAGTAGCAATATAAGTTAAAATTTACATCACACTGAGGCTTTGTCTGCAGGAAATACATTCTCATACATTTTTTGCGTGCATGTTGAGAGCATAGATAACAGCATAAAAGGAATCAGTGGAAAGAAATGTTCGTATTTTGATCAGGACAATCATATACATGTATTTTGAGGAACCGAAAATCAGTTAGTCTGCAAATCATGGGCTTGTAACTAACTACCCAAGTCAATTAATTAAAAACATAATCTTGTCTTGTTTACGATTTAACCGACTCAAAAGATAAGATGGCCGATCTTACAAAACTCTAATTTATACGAAGCTAGTCTTTGTTCCTGTGAACCATCCCAAAGGTACCAGATGTATCTCTGTGCATTTTTATGAAACAATTGCAAAAAACCCAAAATGGCCTAACTGTTGTGTCCACTCAGCAGATTGAAACCAGCATGCTGGAGACGTCTGCTGCGTCCCTGTGAGACACCTGTGTGTAGATGTATGTGCAGCCTATTTATGGCAGTCTTTTCCCCCTTGAGTCACAGTCTCCAAAATAAGCAGTGAAACAAGATCGTTTAAAATAAGTCTTGCGGTAAAGCTACAAGACTGGAAAAGCAGAAACAGAATATCTTCACCAGGCAAATATGAGATATTTAATCATAAGCTTTTGTGTTCAAAAATAACAATTAGGGAGTTTTTCCTCCATCCATCCATCCATCCATCACTGTATTTTATCACATGTTCAGCAACACATAGTCAGTTTTGTTTGTTTTGTTATTGTAAGTTTAAGATCAAACCTTCCACATCTACGTACTGTATCTTTGGAAACACAATATATTGTACATATATCACGTATTTTTAGTATGTCCATATGCATTTTTACATGTTCTGCGCTGTCTTTATTAATAAATGTTTTAATCAAGTTCTCTCTGTCAGAGTTGTTTACTTGTATTCTTATTGCTGCAGTGAAACCTTTGCATCATATGTGAGAACACTGCGGGGGTTTCAGAAAACTTATTTTCTGCAATTCTTTCAAATCAGCATGTTATAAAATAATTTCCGCTGTTCACTGCTTTCCATAAAGAGGATTTGCAACTACCAACATGCTCCAGGATGTTCTCACAGCATGCCTCCGAACTTTCACCATTCCGAGAAGTCTGTGGGAAGAGCCACTCTGACCTTCTCTGTAAACAACAACAGCTCAGTATACAGCAGAGACCAATGCATCCATAAACACTGTGCGTCCGGCAGGACAGCACAAAGTTAGCTGCAAATCAGACCTCTGAGGAGTTGTGACATGTAATTTCTTTGCAGGGTGCAGCCTAGTTTGTGGCTTGGCGGTAGCCAGATTAAACCAGACGTATTCAAAATCCTCAAGTACAAGAGAGGAGAATAGAGAGTATTTTCTTTGAGAGCAACATGTCTTTCGAGTCATCGTCATTTTGTTTCTATTTGTGCGCAGTAGGATTAAGACCAAGTCTATGTCTAACTGGCAGCGCATGAGCGGACGGTCGGTGTCAGAGTCTGGGGACGTCTGCTGCATACTGATTTCAAAAATAACCAGCTGTCTGTCAAATCATAAATAGAGAGAGTCAATAACTTATGTAATTATGACAGCTGCTCTTTGAGGTAATGATAAAAGATCCTATATTTGACTTCTACAGATGATGACTATAAAACGCTCTGTGATGTAACAAATGGTGTTTAATGAAAGCAATAGCAACCATTAAGCAGGTGCTCACAATTGTCATATGCGCCAGATGTTAGCTGCATTATGGATCACAGAAATGAGATCTTTCAGTAATAGTTCAACAGGATCATGCATAAAGGGCAGCATCTAGAGATTGCTATGTCTGAGTGCTTACACAGACTGTTTGTTCTCTATATGGGAAAGTCCTGTGGCCCGAAGCACACAAAAGCCTGCTGTTTGACACATCTTTGTTTGAATTGTGTGACTCCGAGAGAAAGTAGATTGAGGCCTCTCTGTAGAGAGTAGCCCATCCTTTGGGAAATTAAACTTGTGCAAGGTTTTTTTTTTAAGACTATAAAGACAGTTTTCCAATCGTTTGGCCAAAGCTGGGAATTTCTGAGGCCACAGGAAGTGGCCGGTTACAACAGCAAAACATTGCGCAACTGAGGGCAAAGTGAATTGGTGGTTACACAGCATCGTAGACTGAAGCAGTAAAACTTAATGACTGATGACTGATATTAACTAACAACCTTTCAATACTTCTGCTCTTATGCTGTTATGGATGTTGTTCTTCAGGAAGTTGATGATTCATTCAAAAGCGTAATTACAAAAATGTTAAACTTTGCTGTAAACTGTGCACCAGCTCTATCTTCTTGTACAATGAGGCAGGTGTTGTCGCTTTTTTTCTGTTTTCATTGCTGCTGTTCACCATTTCCCCAAGAGCCAAAATTATTAACAAATGGGTAGCCATAACATATTGTAAACATAAATATAGTCAGGGCCAAAGATGAAAGTACCGCCATCTGCCTCATAGTGCCACAGTACGCTGATGACGTTGCCCTTGTATCAGTTTCAAAAGAAAACTTACAATTCATTCTAGATTCATTTGTAAAAAATACTTCTACGTAAGAAGCGTGGTTTGACCATTAATATATCTAAGCTGAAATTCTTCATCACCACCACCCACCATAAACACTTGCATTGTTTAAAATTGCATTTTTATTATGTTTGCTTTTCAAATTGAGCCGTTTCATTTGCAGTACCTACATAGCTTTATGTGAGTATTTATGCTTCAGTATTGCATTCAGTAATACTGGTCTAAAAGCTGTCTGAGGAACATCGTTCACTTCCTGTTTTCAAGGATATTGAGTACAGAGAAGAAGGGAACAGACCACCAATCCCCTTTCAGCCATAAAGAGGAAGAAGCATTTGTAAGAACTGGCTGAATTGGCTAACCAGCAAACAGCAGCAGATTCATGCAGGATGTACACATTGCTTGTTGTCTTGTTTTGATTGACAGCTGAGTTATCAGTTTTACTCTGTTGTCCAAGACATGAAATGTACTAATAATCTCAAAATGTTTGTAATAATTGATGTTAAACAGTTTAGCAGCTTAAAACTAAGCAACAAGTGGTTGTCTTATACTGCATAAGCTCATTTTGGTCCACACCAAATGTAAAGCATAATAATCAAAATGTATTGACTAATCTCTACTATAATTACTTACACATTCAGTAATCAAATGCATACAGCCTTATGTTTCTTGAATAATGTCCTAATGCAAATCCAGTGTTCTCAGATACTTAGCAAGTTTCAGTTTGCTTAGTGTCTGAGTAGACTGTATCTATTAATAATATTTAATAGTTACATTTTCCCTTGTTTTGCAGAGGAAAGTGAATAAACCAGCAAAACATTTGTGAGAAAACATGAAAAAAAAAAAACGCAAGTGGAAACATAACCCATACATTGTCAGTCGGTTCTGTCAGTGCTTTAAATATCCCCAAGTAACTTCTTCTTTTAGAGCTGGCACAAAATACGGCCCCTGTGACCCACATGTGTCAAAGACAAATATAAACCTTGCCTGCCAAAGCTGCTGCACTTCATTAACAGTCCGCTGCCTGTAGACTCCTGCCACGAAAGACACAGAGGTGAGACGACAGTAGGTTTCTTGCTGTGTTGTTGCTGCTGATCATCGGGGGAGGACGTGAAAGAGGAAGGGCTTTTTTTACACGTGCAAGCAAACATTCGCCTAATGCTGACATAAATGAAGTCCAGTATTATTTAATACAAGAGGAGGTTAGGAGGAGGTCAGGATTTGAGAGAGGGGACTTCATTAGGGGTGAGAGAGTCGTTCAGGAACCGTCGCTACCCACACGGCTCACCGTGAGTCGATAAAGTAGACGGATGGATAGAGGTGCTTAATATCACAAGCACAGAAGGATCGATTCAATAGAGAAAGGTGTTCCCAGTAAGCTCACTGATGAGTCACTGTGTATTTTGTCTACGCCACAAGTGTCCCCTCCTCCAGCTCCGCGGTGACACATTGACACCCCCAGCTCACCCTTTCCCGTTTTCTGCCCCGCCATGTGTCAATGCATGTCTGGTAACTGAGCAGCAGGCCTGTGGAGAGACAGGGGTTACGCTTTGACTTCGACTGGCTGACTCATTCTACAAGTGTCTGACAGACTACTCCAGCTGAATGAAGATTACTGCTGATGTGGCTGTCTTTTGAAACGAGGACACTGGAAAACGTATGAAGGATGTCCAACAAAAATGGCTTGGTGCGAGATCGTATTGCAGTCGTTTGTGTGTATGAAACCAAACTGACTCTAAGATATTCTCACAAAACAATGGATATTATTTGGTTTTTAAGACAGCCAATGCAAAACTGTATATATATATATATATATCTATATATCTATATATATATATATCTGTTTTTTTTTTTAGAAATAAACACTCACTACAC
>CAEGAF010036905.1:0-13839 GCA_903067075.1 Micropoecilia bifurca | reverse complement strand
CAGTCATGCTAACATCAACCAGACATGCTAACATTAACCAGACATGCTAACATTAACCAGACATGCTAACATTAACCAGACATGCTAACATCAACCAGACATGCTAACATTAACCAGACATGCTAACATTAACCAGTCAAGCTAACATTAACCAGACATGCTAACATTAACCAGTCATGCTAACATCAACCAGACATGCTAACATTAACCAGACATGCTAACATTAACCAGACATGCTAACATGCTACGGTCAGTCAGAATGTCTTTCAACACAGGAATCTTCCACAGATCACAAATGTTTTCTAAATGATTTTTATAAGCAAAGGATGGGGTTTTTTCTCACTGCTTGTTTTATTTAAGAAAATTATGGGATGTATTTGGTGACGTACGCCGTCTGTTTGACCAGTTATTGATTAAATCTGAAATAAAATCTCTTCATTATTTATGACTCTGACTCTCATGTTTGATGTCACACAAGTTAATAAATGTATTAAACACATTTTTTGTTTTCATATTTTTTTCTTAATGTCTCATGTACAATGGTTAAAAAATGTCCTAATAAAATAAAGTTCTTAGTTTTTCCACTAGTAGAACATATTAAATTAATGTTTTGATATATTATTTAAACTTCTTTGTCACTTTTTACTAATTGATCTTTAATTACCAACACATGAACTCAGAGTGAACGTATGAAAAACGATATAAATGAACAAAATTTAAATCAAGTTAATCAAATTCTAACTATTTTTTACAGTGGATAAAGAACAGAAAGAAAGTCCACCCTCTAGGTTTTATTTAGGCCATAATGTAAATCATCTAATCGTTAATAATAATTCACCACAACACAAAACACACTGAAAAATGCAAAAACTGTGTGAAAAACTAAACACATCCTTCATTTTGATCCTAGGTTTTAAGAGGAAAACGCTGCTGTTAATCCAGTTCATTGATTAAATTATTGCTAATTGTTAATCTGATCACCTCAATGAAAAGTTCATTGATTAAATTCTTGCTAATTGTTAATCTGATCACCTCTATGAAAGCAGCTTATGGTTTCTAACAGATGGAACGAAATGAGCCTTTAGTTAAATCCTGAAAAACTGATTATTTTACTAAAATGCTCATGAAGGAGTTATGATGAAATCGTTACGAAGAGGAAAACGCATCTGGAGGTTTTCAGCAACAGATTATGACGGATTGTGGACATAAAAACTATTTGACTTCATTAATCTGGATGTGAAAAGTTGGATATTAATTCACCTTTCTGAGTGATCTGACAAAAGTCTATATTTATGATTGTATTCTGGATTTTCCCACATAGTTGGAATGTCAAGACTCTTAGCTTTCCAATGATGGGAGAAACGTAAATAAGTATAAAAATGTCAGAAAGTATAACATTACATCATGAAGGTTAAAGGGTTAAAAAGACAATGTATTTGAAAAAAAAGAGTAAAAAGTGAAAGTTTTCTCTTGTTCACCATCATAAATCTCCATTTCTGTCACAAAAAACTCAAACATCAGATAAACAGGGACAAAAACAACAAATAAGTTTCTACACTTGTTTTTATGTTCAAGTAGAAAAAGTTTCTAAATGTGTTTTTATGTTCAAGTTGAAAACGTTTTTTCTGACAGTTGAACATGAATCCCATTTAATTTCCTGTTTTCCTTCCTGAACCAACCGACAGAACCAACCGGTCCCAGAGCGGCGGCTCCTCTGGAGACCGACCCGGTTCTGCTCAGACGCTCTGAGGCGGTTCTGGTCCCCAGAACCGAACCGGACCTCACTGAGCAGCGGCACGCAGCGTAACCACGGCAACCTCAGGTAAAAACGACAATATTTAACAACAAAACGCCGCACAGAAAACTAGGATTGTTTCTCTTTATGTCCTTTAAAATGCTTATTAAACGATATTATTTTAAATTAATGTTTAACAGGAGACTCTTTAAAATTTACCTTTAATTATTGAGTTTTATTAGTAAATTGTTTATTAGTAAATTGTTTTGTTTAGTTTAGTAAAATCATTTATAGACGATGATTTTACCAAGTAATGGTCTATAAATTTAGACCATGACTTGGTAAAATATGTTTGTTTTTTGTTTTCTTTGGTAAAAATATTAATGCATGTCCCAAATTACTACTGGCAAATTTATATTAATATGTTTTAAGTAATTTTAAATGATATCATTTATACTTTTACCTGCTAATCTAAATGTGAGTTTTAAAAATCTGACTGGAAATGTGTTTATTTTCATTTAACATATTCATGTTTTCATAAAACTCTGGGCTGTTTCTCATTCTGACAGATGAAAAAACATCTGGCTTTTTATCTACAGCTAAATATTTTATTTGCTGTAGTTTTAACTGCTAAATGTTTTCCAAACGACCAATTAGCTTTTGAAGTATTTATGGATTAGTAACACTGAAAAAACACAAAATCTTACCAAGTAATTTTGGTCCAAGTTTCTAATGAAAAATATCTTAGAACAGTTGAAATCAGACAAAACTAACAAGAGACTTTTCAGCAATAAATATGAGAATGTTTTAGGTAAATAATTCCTTACTCTTGATGAAACATGTCTAGTTACATTTGCACTTTTAAAATGAGGAAAATGTAACGAAGGAAACATACCTTTAACTACAAAGTCACTTTTAGGACAGTTTCGTATGGAAGCCCATTTCTGCCATGAAAAAAAAAGTTAAACAGGAAGTCATAATTTTGACTTTCAAAGTCATAATTATGAGATTTAAAGTCATAATTTCGACTTTGAAAGTCATAATTTTGACTTTGAAAGTCATAATTATGAGATTTAGTCATAATTTCAACTTTCAAAGTTATAATTTCAACTTTGTCATAATTTCGACTTTGAAAGTCATAATTTTGACTTTCAAAGTCATAATTATGAGATTTAAAGTAATAATTTAGACTTTGACAGTCATAATTATGAGATTTAGTCATAATTTCAACTTTCAGTCATGATTTCGACTTTCAAAGTCATAATTTTGACTTTGAAAGTCATAATTTCCACTTTCAAAGTCATAATTATGAGATTTAAAGTCATAATTTCGACTTTGAAAGTCATAATTATGAGATTTAAAGTCATAATTTCAACTTTCAGTCATAATTATGACTTTTAAAGTAATAATTTTGACTTTCAAAGTCATAATTATGAGATTTAAAGATGAAAGAGACTTTCTGTTTAGCTTTTTTTGTTATTTTATGGCGGAAATGGGCTTCCATAGTTTTGTCTTCAAGTGAACTAAAATATTTCCATCAGACCAGAATGACTTGCTGAAGTTGTGAGTTTTTGCAGTGAATGAGGAGGTTTGAACTCGGATCAGTCCAGATCTGGATCAGAACTAAAACATCTGATGATGTGAAATCCTCATTTGTCTGGTCCGACAGGAGGAACTTCAGGATGAACCTTCTCCTCGTCCTCCTTCTCGGGTGAGACTCCGGGTCCATGAGGTTCTGCTGTTCTCGTGTTCTGGGTTAATCCTGTGCCTCCCGGTTCTGAAGGTGCTGGACGGTCCAGTCAGAACCGTCCCGGAAACGGTCGGTCCGTTTCTCCATGGTGTTCAGCGATGGGACCCACCTGCTGGTCGACGTCCGGAGAGAAACGACGGGTTTCCTTCCTCTGACAAACACCAGCGCAGGTATGGAACACCAAACGACTCAAAAACACCGGGTTTCATTCCTCTGACAAACACCACGCAGGTATGGAACACCAAACGACTCAAAAACACCAACATATTAACTGGCACTGTAATATAGTTTCTAACTATCTCAGTTCATTTCAAAATACAGGAGAATGTTTTAAGTCAACAATTCCTTAATCTTGGTGAAAAAGCAGTAGATCGACTAGCAGACATTTACATTTTGCCACATATTTTATTCACTTTATAAGTGTAATAATCTGTCAATTGAACTGAACTTAATGCTAATTAGTAAAGTTTTATCTTTAAATACATAACCTAGAATCTGCTCTAGGCGTTACTGTTACTTCAATCAACATTCATCATTACTGTGAGGATTTTAAGCATAAAAGATCATAAATTTGTAACTATGGTTACAAACTGTTGTTAAATAACAGTGAAATATATTTTCTCCTGTATTTTCAACAAAATACTGGAGAATGTTTTAAGTCAATAATTCCTTAATATTGATGAAAAAGCAGATATTTACATTTTACCACATATTTTATCCACTTTATAAGTGAAATAATCTGTCAATTGAACTGAACTTCATGCTAATTAGGAAAGTTTTATCTTTAAATACATAACCTAGAATCTGCTCTAGGCGTTACTGTTACTTCAATCAACATTCATCATTACTGTGAGGATTTTATTGGCTATAGTTGAACTATAAGCATAAAACATAATAAATTTGTTTCTATTGTTACAAACTGTTGTTAAGTAAAGGTGAAATGAACCATAAACAAAGCTGCACTGTAAAAACTGAATCTAATCTAAACTAACTCAAAAGTAACTTTTCATAAAGATGCCAAAGTTTGTTTCAAGTCAATAATTCCTTGATATTTTAGTTCCACTGACAAATTATTTCACTTATTTAAAAATATTTTACTCACTTTATAATCATTTTATAATCATTGATTTAAACAAGATTCTGTTTCTGGGTGGAAACTTTCATTCTGTCTTGTTTCAAGTAAACCAAGTTATCTTCACTAGAAACTAGACAAAAATACATGGTAAGATGTTTTTACAGTGCAACTTCTTTTACCGTTTCACGTCGTTTTACCTTCACTTAACAGCAGTTTATAACCACAGTGACGAATTAATGATTTCTTTGAGTACGTAGTCAAACTATAGTCCAATAAAATCCTCATTGTTAATTTAAAAAGCAGTGGGCCAAGTATGGAACCTTGAGGAACGCCTGGAGCAGATTTTAGTTCGTCTGGTTGATTTTTCTCCCTCTTCAGGTTATTTTATTGAACACTGTTTAAACGGAGCTTGTCCCCCCGTCTCCAGGTCCGTCCATCCGGGTTTTAAGGTCCAGACGTTCCTGGGAGGATCCGGAGTCGCCTCGGCTGCTGGTCTGCCTGCTGGAGGGCCTGACGTCGCCCCGGCAGCAGGTCCTCTGGGGGGTCGACGACACGCCGGTGACATCAGCCCAGGGGCCGTGGATCAGGTCAGACCGGGGCTACAGCGCCACCTCAGTGTGGGAGGTGTCAGCCGGGAAGCCCTGGTCTTCCTACTGGTGCGGAACGATCCAAAATGGCGGCGTTTATAGACGGAGAGTCTGCTCAGAGGACTGAGCGCCGCTGGACTTCACCGCTGGCTGCCATCTCCTGAAATCTGAAACTGCGTGGATAGAGGCAACATGAAGTGGAGTTTTGCGTTTTTACTAGTCAGAGAATAAATGTTATCTGGTTTTCACCAAGTTCTGAACCAATTTTAGCAGCAAAAAGCACAAAAGGTCACAGAGAAAAACCCCAAATCCAGGGGCAGAAAAACAATCACCATAGTTCCACCACCGTGCGAAACGTGCTGAAATGTTGCGTTTGGTTTTCTAGAAACATGCCACTAACTTATCTGAAATGGAGAACTTGGGCTTTGTTGAATTTATTTGAACATTGGCAGCTATGGATTATTTTTCTCACTTGTTTGGAAGTCTAAATATTTAGTTTGACGCTAAACATTAAGCTCAGAGCTAAACATTTAGCTGACATACTAATTCCCTTTCTGATGACCAGAAGTGGACAATCAAAACAGCAAACCTTTAAATAATCACATAATTATTTAATTTAATGTCAAAGTTTTCAACTAAATGTTTAACTAGCAAGCTAATTGGATAGCCTTAAACTAAATAAGTCCAAAGCTAAACATTTAGCTGACATGCTAATTCCCTTTCTAATGACCAGAAGTGGACGATCAAAACAACAAACCTTTACATAATCACATCATTACTTAATTTAGTAATGTCAAAGTTTTCAACTAAATATTTAACTAGCAAGCTAATTGGTTAGCCTCAAACTAAATAAGTCCAAAGCTAAACATTTAGCTTGCTAACTAAATGTTTAGCTATATGTTGGTGAAATCTTAATTGGTAAACTAAATAATTAGCTCTAAATATCTGAATATGTTGTTGACAGGTGAAATATTTGCACTTCTAACTAAATATTTAGATTGAAACTCATTTTTAAATGAATGGAAAATGAAACTTTGTTTTTCCTCATATAACCAAACTTATTGCTGTTAATCTTTGACAGAATTATGGAAAAAGGGACATTTTTTATTTTTCCATCATCACTGATCAGTGTTGCAACGATTCTTTCACACGTTTGAGAAATCCTTTAATCTCCATGGCAACAGGTGGCCCTGGCCCCGCCTTCCTTCGAGGCGTAGCTCCTCCCCCTCTCAGCTCCTTCTTAAAGAAACAGAGGCCCAATTCCAAGACGTTAAATCAGGAAATATTTCTTTTGAGCGTTTTGTGTTCACTGGTGTTGAATTTGACTCGTATTTAAATTGGTTTGATGACCTGAAACGCTTCAGTGTAACAAACACATAAAAATAATAAAAAAGACGTTGTTTGGCTCTGACTGTATGTGATTTCATGGAGAAGAACAGCAATAATAATTTGTTTTGGACCTGAATAACCTGAACTGATGGTGTTTGACAGGAGAAAGAGCCTGAGAGGCAAACAGGTGATTTTCTATCAACTAGTCTTTACTTTAACTAAACCTGAAACATCCTGCAGGATTCAAACCTTCTGTTCCTTTTATTTCATCTGATATGACCAACAGAAGGTAAATAATACATGCAGAGATACATGTGTAGCAGCTCACACTGCTAAACTGCCACTTATATGTGTGTCATTCTTCAGATCTTAAAAGAAATGTACATTTTCACTCATCAAACACAAAACAAACAGAGTTTACAGAGTTCAGCCCCTTTTGGTCGATAGATAGAAGCAAAAATATTCATGTTTTTACAGAAGAGTATAGATGTTGGTCTAATGTACAGCGACATGCTTGGTTTGGTTCAGACACAGACAGACAGACGTACCTGTTCAGGTGTTCAGCTTCATGCAGCAGAGACACAAACAGTTCTGTTCTCACCGGGAGGCTTAAGGAGGAACCGAACCGAAAACATCCGACTTTACGACCTGAAGCTGCTCAGGAGGTCAAAGAGTGACTGAAACATGAAATAAAAACATCGGAGCAACCAGAGAACCAGAGACCCAGAGACCCAGAGAACCAGAGACCCAGAGACCCAGAGAACCAGAGAACCAGAGAACCAGAGAACCAGAGACCCAGAGAACCAGAGACCCAGAGACCCAGAGAACCAGAGAACCAGAGAACCAGAGAACCAGAGAACCAGAGAACCAGAGACCCAGAGAACCGGAGACCCAGAGACCCAGAGAACCAAAGACCCAGAGAACCAAAGACCCAGAGAACCAGAGAACCAGAGACCCAGAGAACCGGAGACCCAGAGACCCAGAGAACCAAAGACCCAGAGAACCAGAGAACCAGAGACCCAGAGACCCAGAGAACCAAAGACCCAGAGAACCAGAGACCCAGAGACCCAGAGAACCAGAGACCCAGAGACCCAGAGAACCAAAGACCCAGAGAACCAGAGAACCAGAGAACCAGAGACCCAGAGAACCAGAGAACCAGAGACCCAGAGAACCAGAGACCCAGAGAACCAAAGACCCAGAGAACCAGAGAACCAGAGACCCAGAGAACCAGAGAACCAGAGACCCAGAGAACCAAAGACCCAGAGAACCAGAGAACCAGAGAACCAGAGACCCAGAGAACCAGAGAACCAGAGACCCAGAGAACCAGAGACCCAGAGACCCAAAGAACCAAAGACCCAGAGAACCAGAGAACCAGAGACCCAGAGACCCAGAGAACCAGAGACCCAGAGAACCAAAGACCCAGAGACCAAGAGACCCAGAGACCCAGAGACCCAGAGAACCAGAGAACCAGAGACCCAGAGAACCAGAGACCCAGAGAACCAAAGACCCAGAGACCCAGAGAACCAGAGACCCAGAGACCCAGAGAACCAGAGAACCAGAGACCCAGAGAACCAGAGAACCAGAGAACCAGAGAACCAGAGTCCCAGAGAACCAGAGACCCAGAGAACCAGAGAACCAGAGAACCAGAGAACCAGAGACCCGTTCCGTTCATTTAGTTCAGACATTTTTAGATCTTAGTTCTGGACGTAACTTTCTGCAGTTCAAGTCTCGATTCTGTTGCCTTTTACAGAAACTTCCTGTTTTTCTTCTCATATGGTGACGACTGTTTGGCCGTTTTTATTTTTCACACCGAAGCTGAAGAGAAAACAGTTTTATCGCCTTTGGGGAAATGTGAGTGTTGAGGTTTGGTTCCTCTTTAAATAAAACGTTTGTCATTGATGGCAGGTTTATATATGGTAGCTGAGACAGAATCAAAAAGAATCTGAATAAAAAATAAAACGGAGATACTTTCCATTCAGAGTCGTCTTTCAGTAGGTTAACAGCTGCGGAGAGAGGGAACCGAGGGAACTGAGGAACTAAGGAACTGAGGGAACCGAGGAACTAAGAAACTGAGGGAACCGGGGACTGAGGGAATCAAACCAAGGAAACCGAGGGAACTGAGGGAACCGAGGAACTAAGGAACTGAGGGAACCGGGGACCGAGGGAACCGAGAAAACCGAGGGACTCGAGGGAACCGAGAGAACCAAGGGAACCGAGGGACTCGAGGGAACCGAGGTACTCGAGGGAACTGAGGGAACCAAGGGAACTGAGAAAACCGAGGGAACCGAGGTACTCGAGGGAACCGAGGTACTCGAGGGAACCGAGGGAACTGAGGGACTCGAGGGAACCGAGAAAACCGAGGGAACTGAGAAAACCGAGGGAACCGAGGGACTCGAGGGAACTGAGGGAACCGAGAAAACCGAGGGAACCGAGGTACTCGAGGGAACTGAGGGAACCGAGGGAACTGAGGGAACTGAGGGACTCGAGGGAACCGAGAAAACCGAGAAAACCAAGAGAACCAAGGGAACCGAGAGAACCGAGGGACTCGAGGGAACTGAGGGAACAGAGGAACGGAGGGAACTGAGGGAACTGCTTCTATGAGCCAAAAACTGCATGAAATTACACTGATATCTGTGAACAGATCACCCAATTGGAAGACAACTCGTCCTCTTGACCAATCAGATTGAAGCAGCTGTACTGGTTTCATGGATCATGAGGTGAAAAACAAACATGTCCGCAGAACAAAACGAAGCATCTAGACCAGAGGTTCTTAACCTGAGGTTCTATGAACTCCAGGGGTTCGGTGAGTCGGTCTCAGGGGTTCGGCGGAGCCTCTGAGGTAAAGACTCACCTGTGTAAAGCCGTGATGAGGATCAGGTTACATTGCTTAGCCAATCAGAGGCTCACGTTACGTTGCTATCCCTGCCCTGGATAAACCTGCTTGATAAAACTCCAATCTGCTGTAAACCCTCTGATGGAGCCTGAGATGATATTTGGACTGTCTTGGCCACCGTACATAAAAAGGTGCAGGTTCAGGTTCGTCTGCTTGCCTCACCGTTTTCCTTCCACTAGTTTTACTCTGGAAGCCCCTGAACAAAGCGAGGTAGAGCGTGTGGTTCAGATCCGATGAAAGGGTTTGATTTCAGCAAACCTTAAACGTTTTGTCGTTTCTGGGGAAAGTTTTGAACGCTGAACACGTCTGTGGTCACGTTGAGCATAAAGATGTCAGCAATATCTCACTTAACCAAACTACAGTATATGTACAGTGCAAACAGGAGCATCGATACGCAGATAAAGTGTAAACAACACGTTTTACGAAGCTCACAAACACAATTTACCTACGCGACCGAGTCTGCAGGCCTTCAGTAGAAACGATTAGAAAAAAGTCCTGCTTCTTCTCGCAGCATGAAAGTCCGAATGCGCAGGAAGCGACGAAGACGCTGGAAAACTGAAGCAGCTCTAGATGTTCCTCCATCTTAATGAGATACAATCAGTCCGCCATGTTCAGGCAGAGGAAGAGGAGGAAGAACCACGGAAGAGGATTAGGGCCACCGACATAAATTATAATGATGATAATTCTGACTTTAAACTTTCTGACTTTAATCTCAGAATTTGGACTTTAAAGTCAGAATCTCAGAGATTCTGAATTCTGACTTTAAAGTCAGAATTCTGAGATTAAAGTCAAAAAGTTTAAAGTCAGAATTCTGAGATTAAAGTCTTTTTTTTTTTAGTGGCCCTAATCCTCTTCCGTAGAAAACAGCTCGGTTTCTCCCAGTTCAACATTTTAAGGAAACGTTTTTGAGATCAACCGTTAATCTGAGATGTTTGTGTTCAGTTCAGAGCGCAGCAGAAAGTTACTCCATGTTTTTTTAGTTTACTTTTCTTTACTCCGATATTATAATTTGGTTGCTTTTGCTAAGCTAAACACCTACATAAAAACCGTTTCGGTACAGTTTCAACCGTCACCATGGCGACAGCCCGGCTTCTTCGTTAATGGCGGTGGAGAAGGTGCTTTACCGCCACCTGCTGACCTGGAGGTCAACAGCAAAAAAAAGACTAGTTCTGTGAAATCAGCTCAATAATTCAACTTAATTGTCTTTAGCAAAAAAGCTCAGCTTTAAAAAGCCATTTAGCTGAGATGTTTTTGTTTCCTTGGCAACCATTCCTGTGTATCGACCAATCGGAAAACACCGTTTACAGTTTCATTCACTCCTCAGGCAGGAAAGTTGTCAAATTGGGGCTTTTAATGATTTAAAAATTTGGAGAAGAAATTTTAATTTATTTTTTTTCCGAATGAACAAAGACCTGGAGGTAAAAATATATCTCCATTATGACTTAGCTTTGATGATTTACTGCTTTTTCTGGCAAAATTAGTAGAGTTAGTTATAACCGATGGGTTTCTTGGGAAAGACGTGACTTTTTAAGCTTTTAATGGAAGCTTGTATCATTTCTGTCGTGTTTTTGGGATTAATAACTTAAATGTGTTTCTATGTCTCAGTTTCAGCCTTTTTGCTGAAACAATGTAAAGTAACTAATATAGGAAAATCTACTGTGACGTCGTTTCATTCAAAATTAAATAAAATATACTGTTATTATTATTAACACACCATCAAATATGTACATTTCTCCATGAAATAAAGCTAAATAAATATAGGTTTATATTTATTTTGTTACTCTCAGATTAATTTATTTAACAAAATAAAACCACATCAATAAATAAGTAACTTATGATTAACAAAATTATTTTTCCCCATTTCATGGGGACATTTATCTCTTTGATACAGTATTTATGAATTTTTACTAATTTTTATTACATTGTAAATAAAGCATTCATTAATACTTTCTAACATGAGTGTATCCAAATGTTTTAATTAAAAGGAAAATTAGTTTTTACCGTAACCTCAGTTAACTGGTTTGAATTCAGATTTTTATGACTTATTTATTGATCATTTTGTTTCACAGCTCAAACCTGAACTGACCGACGGTTTAATGTGTTACGTCGAGTTAAAACCAGATAAAATTGTTCATTTTTTACTCCAGCTCTCAACTGAACACATTTACAAGAATAGATATCTAAGTTGATCTAAACCAGAAATGCTGAATGTTTCTGAACTAAAGACGGCTGAGCTAACGTTTCCAAACACGCGGCCCTCCACCCAGAGAACGGTACAATCAGAGAAGCAAAGTGGAAGTTTTTCTTAAATGAGATCCAAACTCTGGACGTCAACAGGAAGAGCCAGAAAACTGAAACCCAGAGGCCTGCTGTCTGTTTACATCAATGTTTTTACAGGAAAATATACTCTGAAACCCTTTGTGTGACCCAGGTCTTCAATCTGAGCCGAAACTGTGAAAAATAGCTCAACCTCCATTTTCTCCTCCTCTCCAGATTTACATTCAGTCCATGAATCCTCCACAAAAATCCGTATTTACGCTTAAATATGCATCCAGTCGTGTCTGATATAAGCTCTCTTGGCTTCTTTCAGTCCTCCAAACAACCAACTGGCTTTAGCGCCGCTGTTAGCTAACGAGCCACACTTTAGCGCAGCTGTTTGCTAACGAGCCAAACTTTAGCACAGCTGTTAGCTAACGGGCCACACTTTAGCTCCGCTGTTAGCCAAGGAGCCAAACTTTAGCTCCGCTGTTAGCTAACGAGCCAAACTTTAGCGCCGCAGTTAGCTAACGAGCCAAATTTTAGCACCGCTGTTAGCTAAGGAGCCACACTTTAGCGCAGCTGTTAGCTAACGAGCCAAACTTTAGCGCAGCTGTTAGCTAACGGGCCACACTTTAGCGCAGCTGTTAGCTAACGAGCCACACTTTAGCGCAGCTGTTAGCTAACGAGCCAAACTTTAGCACAGCTGTTAGCTAACGGGCCAAACTTTAGCACAGCTGTTAGCTAACGGGCCACACTTTAGCTCCGCTGTTAGCCAAGGAGCCAAACTTTAGCGCCGCAGTTAGCTAACGAGCCAAATTTTAGCACCGCTGTTAGCTAAGGAGCCAAACTTTAGCGCCGCAGTTAGCTAACGAGCCAAATTTTAGCACCGCTGTTAGCTAAGGAGCCAAACTTTAGCGCCGCAGTTAGCTAACGAGCCAAATTTTAGCACCGCTGTTAGCTAAGGAGCCAAACTTTAGCGCCGCTGTTAGCTAACGGGCCAAACTTTAGCGCAGCTGTTAGCTAACGAGCCAAACTTTAGCGCAGCTGTTAGCTAACGACCCAAACAGTCCAGTGAAGCTCCGGCAGAGGTTCAGGTTTTTAAATTTACACAAACGTTAGTCAGTTTGTTCCCAGATCAGCAGCTGCTGGGTTTGTTGTGGTGAAGCGTTCACTGGCAGGGGGCGGCGGCCTTGCTGCCAGGCTCCGCCCCCGGCGTGAAGCCGTTGCTGAGGCTGCTGGGGCTGGAAGGCGAGCCCGACGGCGGTGGCGGCGGCGGCGGCGTGGCGTCGCCCCTCTGGACCGACTCGATGGCAGAGCAGCTCTTCTGCGGCGGCCGCGGTTGGACCAGCGTCGACTTGGGGATGACCGACGCTTGCCGGACGCCGTCGGCGCGCAGCGGCGGTCTGACGGGGGCGGGGCCTGTGGGCGGAGCTTCAGAGCCGGGCGCGTCGGGACTGCGAGTCCCCGCGCTCTGATTGGCCGGCGGGGACTCGTCGCTATGGGGGACCTGCTGGTCTGGGGGCGGGGCCTCTTGTTCGTCGGGGGCGGAGCCTGCTGACTCGGGAGGCGGGTCTTGCTGCATGCTGCTCTGCCTGGACGTCCCTGAGCCAGGCATCTCGCAGCTGTCGGTGCGACGCCGGGAGCCTTCGTGCATCCTGCTGGTGGCGACGACGGCCTTCATGGCCGCCTGAAACGCAGCGGGACGGATTATTAGACATGCAGGACGATGTCCCACAAAACCTGCTGGGCCTGAGTGCTAAGGCAGCAGTCCAGCAGGTTTTGGGTTAAAAACATTAAAAGTTACATTCACTCATTCATATTCAGGCATCATAATTAGCATGAGGTCAGTATAAAACCTGCTGGACCTGGAGATCTGAGCGCTAAGGCAGCAGCCCAGCAGGGTTTGGGTTAAAAACATTAAAAGTTACATTCATTCATTCACTCTAAAAGGTGTTTTGGGGCTTAAGTTCATCTTATTTACTTATTTACATGTAACACATGCTAATTTAACAAATATGAATTATAGCCTGTAATACACCACATTGCCAATAGGTGGCAGTAAATGGTTTCAAAGTAGTCTAAAACTACAGTGATATGCGGCAGTATATGGGCTAGAATAACCAGAAGAAGAAACAGGGAAAAACCGTTGTGGTCATTTTATTGACAAAACTCAGTTTTATTTTCAATGTTTTTCAAGAATTAGTTTTCATC